>JBBPUG010001231.1:0-11113 GCA_038094535.1 Tubosaeta aff. alveolata
GGAATCCTAGCCCAAACCAGCCTCCTGCGTACAACAATCCCGAATTCATCACTGCCTTCTCTCAGTCGTTCATGTCCGTCGCCAAGTATTACGACGTGAACATTAAAATTGACGCGACGGACATCACGCCCAATTGGAATAAGTATGTCGTCGGTGAGACAGAGATGTTGTTCAATCGTACGGAGGCAGGCGCACCGGTCGTTGTTCCCATCCAAACAGACCCGAGCTTGCTTCGGCGATGCGCGTACGTTTGACTTTTGTTGTCAAGGGTAAACGATGCTGATGTCGGAACGTGATGAATGTGTTCTACTTGATGTATCTACAGGTTTTGGTCGACTGTGACAGCTCAAACGGCACAGTGAATGGATAGCGTGAAGAATCAATGTAGTCAGCCTTCAATAGCCCGCTGTTGTGCGTTATCTCTGTATGAATGTTTCGTTTGCAATATCCACAAAGCCTATATCTCGATCTCTGTCATATGTCTTAGAGATTCCAAAAAACAGACTGTCGGAAATCATATGGTTGTTTGACAGGCCAGACTGATGCCTGCGACACTTGTTTCCTAGAATATGAGACACGATTGGCATCGGTGAGATCCTTCAAGAGTCATAATTGCCCGTCGAGCTCGAATTTTATTGTCCAGGCTCTCTTGCCACACGTGGCGATCTCCGATGCTAGGAGTCTGCCCGTCGTAGGAATAGAAAACATTCATCCAAGCTCTACGGTTGGCGTAGTACATTGTTGGCGTGCAAATGAGTCGCCCCTTTGGATCATTGTGTTTGTCTGGGCCGGGGGCCGCTGACGCTGACGCCCCAAACCTAACAATTCATCGCCCAGAGTGGTTACCGCAGTTCACGCCGACGGTTTAAACAAGACGTACGCGCACCGTCGTTACATACCACAGTAAACTGCTTAGTAGAAGAAGATTCGGATGCATTGATGACTTGCCAGTGAGATGCAAATTTGAATGTTGGGACTGTCACTCGCAACCATTCCTCTCTGGAAAATTCAATATACACTGAAACACTGGAATGGATTCTATGCATTGTGTGCTTCGATGGGACAGTGTCACAAGGGCTTCCAGTGCGGTGATGCCTCCGAAGCGCGGTGATTACAGTAATATGATTAGTAAGAGTAGTAGTATATGTCGGCTCGGGGCCGCTAGTGCTTGAGCTTCATCCCGTTTTGCCATCCAAGGAGATGTCTGTCAGTACTTCAGTCCTGGCCCCACACAACATGCAATATCATGCAATGAATAGGGTGGTTTCTCAAAGTCTGGCAAGTCACTGATTTGCCAACTCGGCGAAACTGTGTAGCCGAAGTTCAAGAACTCCTGGCACAGGTCAGCTTCTCCGAGAAGTACGCAACTAAGCGCTCTATCGCCGCCTCGTGTGGGGTTGCCACACCAGATGATGTAAATGCAGAAATACATGCAACCAGTGGCATGACCTTGAAATCAAGCTGAAGCGAATCAAGCGGCATTGCCCTGGGCGACGGTCGACACATCATTCAGGTATGGGATTGCAACATTGTGAATACTACTAGTTATTCGTTAGGATATTGTGCGATCTTGCCAAGACCCCATTACCTTGCCGTACAGGTCGCGTCTAGGTCGGCTCACTAGCTTGCAGATCGCGAAACTTGCTGAACGCGCCACCTCATCTCCTCTGTGGCCCAGTACTACGGGTCTAGTTCTACCATCATCACTCACGGCCAGGGTCGATGCTAGCCTTAAATACTCCCATCGTTAGAGCGGGCTAAATCCCATCGTTTCTCATCTCGTATGCTCCAGGCATACAATTTATACACTCATGCTCAACTATCTGCTATTCTCGACTTTCGCCACGATGGTCTGTGGCCTTGCTGCTAATTTGGACATGACAACACCGGTCGTAGATCTTGGTTATGCAAAGTATCGAGGGTACTTTGACGCGCAAACAAACACTACTAACTTCTTGGGGATTCGCTATGCGGCTCCACCTGTCGGTGAGTAGATGTACTTGTTCGATTATGATACACACGGTTGTGGTTGTGGTTATTTCGCACGCAGGAACCTTGAGGTTTAAAGCGCCTGTACCACCGGCCCCAGAACCTGGTGTACAACCAGCAACTCAAAATCCTAGTCAATGTTATCAAGCGGGATCCGGTAGCAATATGACTGGTGGAGTGACGTCGCATAGGCATAACAAACGACAGAGCACCCCAGCTGCTTCCGAGGATTGCCTTTTCCTCAAGTAAGCTGGCACTCATATTACAATCACACCTTTTAACCTACGATCGTAGCGTATTCATTCCCGGATTAATGTCTGCCAGATCAGCCACTACGAGTAAGCTCCCTGTGCTGGTATGGATTCACGGTGGAGGGTACACGTTCCCATTGGGCTTCTCTGGAGAATGTATTTCATTTTGATTTCAGCTACCAACTTGGAGGCGCCTTCCAGAACAACGGTTCCGAACTTGTCGCTGATTCCCTTGACACTGTCGTTGTTGTTGTCATTCAATATCGCCTCGGCGTGTTCGGTATGCTCTCTGACTCTGGTACTCCACTGTGGCACCTGATTTTTTCGATAGGCTTCTTGTCTGGGAACGAAGTTAAAGCCAATGGGAACCTGAACGCGGGCCTCCGTAAGCAAATATCAATGCATTTGACCTAGAGCCCGCTCGTGATAACCCGACAATACTAGTTGACCAAAATTTCGCACTGTAATGGGTTCAACAACATGTACGATAGATTCATATGCTCCTGTGTACTCACTCGCTCGTTCGTGTAGATTGGATTGTTTGGTGGGGACAAGGACCATGTCACGATTTGGGGTGAATCCGCTGGCGGTGGTTCAGTTCTACAACACATCGTCGCCAATGGTGGTAATACCCGGCCCCTGCGGCAATCACCAGTTCGCTGTTCTTGCCTTCACAGTATCACTACAATGATGAGCCACCTCAGGTGTGCTTTGTTGTTCTGCCTGTAGATCTGTGAACTGATCAAAAATAGTTGCTATACAACAAAGTAGTTGATAAGACCGGGTGAGATATCATATCGCTTAGGACGTATCACGACTGCGTAGTGACAACTTCATTGTAGACGTGTATCGCACACCGACACATTTACGTGTCTCCAGCTTGTGAACACAAGTACTCTCGAGACTGCAAATTATGACCTCACTGCCTCTGCTTTCTATGGGACATTCATATTTGTTCCCGTTGTCGACGGTAGCTACATTGTCGAGCGGCCGACTGTTACACTTTCTAAAGGTCGGGTGAACGGAGTACGTGGCTGGTCCTACTTCGTCTTCTGCCATCTCATGTTCCCAAAGCAAGTTCTGCTTGCTGTTACCAATCAGAACGAAGGGAATTTTTTTGTCGGCATGCACGAGACGTTAACCATCAAAGATTACATCTCTCTTCTGTTTCCCAACATGGTGCCCTCTCAGGTCCAGGAAGCTGCATACATGTATCAAGATTACGGGACTCCAGTTGAGCAGGCCATAATGGTGATGGGCGATTGTGAGTCACGGAACCTTAAATCCGTGAATGGCTTGGATACTAATTTAGCTATAGCTATTTTTGTGTGCCCGACATATTACCTTCTCGTGCCATTCACTGGTCGTTCGTGGAAGGTAGGTCTTTTAATACCAACCATATGCGTGATGCAGCTGTATCAGGGGCTCTTTGCCGTCCCACCGGTTCTTCATGGTTCCGATGGCCCTTACTACTTTTATAAGTACGCCCACCACTTTCTCTCAACGCAGCCATAACATTTATGGAATCCTAGCCCAAACCAGCCTCCTTCGTACAATAACACTAAATTCATCACTGCATTCTCTCACTCGTTCATGTCCGTCGCCAAGTATTATGACGTGAACACTAAAATCGACGCGACGGACATCACGCCAAACTGGAACAAGTATGTCGTCGACAAGACAGAGATGTTATTCAATCGTACGGAGGCAGGCGCACCGGTCGTTGTGCCCATCCGAACTGACCAGAGCCTGCTCCGGCGATGCGCGTACGTGGCTTGTGTTGTCAAGAGTAATTGATTCTCACGTCGGAACGCGATGAATGTGTTCCACTTGATGTATCTACAGGTTTTGGTCGACTGTGACGGCTCAAACGGCACAGTAAATGGATAACGTGAAGCAGTCGAATATAAAGCGGGTTTCAATGAGCTACTGCCGTGCGTTATCGATCGTTATTTCTGAACGAATGTTTCGTTAGTAGTATCCACAAACCCTGTATCACGATCTCTCTCAATAACGGACGCTGTCAGAAATTATGTGGTTGTTCAACGAAGTACCTGTGGTCACTGGTCATGTGTCTCCAAGACTCAGGTGTAGCGCTTGTTGCGCGGGATATTGCTACCCGAGCTCAAACTATTGGTGGGGAGTCTCTTTACATGTGGTGATCTCCGATTAGGAACCTGCAGATCTCTGTCCTGTCTTTGGAGATTCCAAACAACAGACGCCGTCGGAAGTCATATAAATGTGCTCTCGTTTTCTCCAAAAACTGGTGCCTGCGACGCTTGTTTCCCGGAATATGAGAATCGACTGGCGTCGCTTTGGAATCATATTCGCTTGTAAAGCTCAAAGTTTATTGCTGAGGCCCGAAGGTTTGCTGGCATGTGGCGATCCCCAACCTTTGGAACCTGCTGGTCGCAGCAATGAACGATGTAGATTAAAGGTGGTATACATTGTTGATTTGTAATTGTAAATGAGTGGTCCCATTGGTCCAACACAGGCGATCGACCAGATCATTGTGCTGTCTCTGCTGACACTGATGCCCAGAACCTAACAATTCATCACCCAAAGACACATCAGTCGTCATCACAATTCACGCTGACGGTTAAAATAAAACGTACGTGCACCGTCGGAGCAAACTTGCATCCGTCTGAATAGGTAACACGGTCGGGACGCCAGCCTCCGTACGATTAAACAGCATCTCCGTTTCATTGACACTGTACTTGTTCCAATACGGCGTGATGTTGGCCGGATCAAATTTGGCGTTCATGTTGTAGCCTTTGGCGAGGGAGATGAATGATTGGGAGAAAGCAGCAGTGAATTCCTTGTTATCATAAGGAGGGGAGTCGCTTTCACTATTGCGTGTGATATATGGTCCGCCCGGTTATGACTGCATTGCTTAAAGAATAGGATGAATTGTTACTTACCTAGAGAAGTAGTAATTGAGATCATCAGCATGGAACGCTGGCGGGATAGCAAACAGTCCCTGAGATATCACGTAAAAATTTTGGTGGCGAACATAAGACTGAAAACCAGCCTTCCACGAACGACCAACAAATGCCCCAAGTAGGTGGTACGTCGGGCACACAAGCATGGCTACATAGTATGAGCACCAAATTTGCTCATGTTTCAGATATCATGACTCACAGTCCGCAAATACCATCCAGGCCTGTTCAACTGCAGTCCCATACTCTCCATAGAAGTATGCGGCCTCTTCAACCTGGGCAGGTGTCAGGTCTGGGAATAATGTAGAAACGTATTGTGAGATCGTCCACATCTCCATCGCATCAATGGAATACATCCCCTCGTGTTCATTGACTACCGCAAGTAAAGCTTGCTTTGGAGATGTTAGAGAAAGAAAAGAGATCAATGTTAGAGGCATACCCCGTTTATCTGGCCTTTGGAAAGAGTAACAGTTGGACGCTCAACAATGAAATTACCGTCAACAACAGGAACGAAGATCTTTGCAGGATAAACTGCAGGCACAATCATGTCGAGATTTACAGCTTGGAGTATCTTCGTATCCACAGACTGGAGACAACTGAATGTGTCAGCACATGTGCCACATCTACATCGGACACGTTATTGCGCAGCGGTAAAAGAGTACGCGATATGTCTTACCCTGTCCTATCAACCACTTGATCGTATAATGACTAGTCTCGATCAGCTCGGAATTTCTTCTCCAGACAGAAGAACCGACCTGAGGAAACCGATAGTTGTAGTCATACTGAGAAGGCAGATACACGGAACTGGTGATTGCAGCATTGAAGAGCGGAGGTTGAGTATTGCCTCTGTTGGCGACGATATGTTGTAGAACTGAGCCGGCGCCAGCGGATTCACCCCAAATCGTGACATGGTCTTTGTCACCACCAAATGATTTGATCTACCATAGACCATTAAGTACGGGCAGACGCAGGCATACTATCCAACATACGTGATCTTGAATCCATTGCAGGGCGAAATTTTGATCCACTAGGAAAGCCAGATGATATCAGTGTGATCGGGTCAATGGGGGTTAAGTTGCTCACGAAGGCCAGCGTTCAGGGCCCCTTGTACTTTTACCTCGTCTCCAGAAAGGAATCCTATCAAGGAATCAGAACGATTGTGACGATATTAACCCCAGAGAAGGCACCAAATAAACCAAGGCGGTACTGAATTGCAACGACAATGATGCTGTTCATGGAGTTGACAACAAGATCTGCCCCATCGTAATAAAATGAACTCCCCAAATGGTAGCTACCCGCAGGATGAGATATGCATGTAAGGAGAACCGAGTTAATCACGTACCCTCCACCGTGAATCCATACTAGCACAGGAAGCCTCTCGGTCTTTACTAGTTCCGAGGACACCGTTCCAGGTACGAATACGCTACAGCAGACGATCAAGATCTGTACAATCTTACTAGTCACAATGTGCACGCACTTGAGGAAGAGGCAATCTTCAGATTGCGTTATTTTGTATCTTGCGCTATTTCTGTGCGGCGTCAGACGCTCGCTCGGGAACTTGCGAAGGCGCAGGGCTTGGTAACACACGCTAGGATTCTGCGTCGCGGCTTGTACACTAGACATGGGGAGCGGTGACCGAGGTGCTTGAAACCTCAATGGTCCTGCATAGTATCTAGGACCAGAGCATCACATTCAAACAAAGGTACCCACCGACAGGCGGAGCAGCATACGGAATGCCCAAGAATTTCGTGATATTCAGCTGTGCATCAAAGTACCCTTGGTACTGCGCATAACCAAGGTCTACAATTGGCGCTGCTGATGGCACGTAGGAAATCATAAACCATGACGCGATCCAGGCAAGGCCGCAGAGTGGATAGAGCTGGCAAAAACTGGACGAGAGCGAGAGTCCCATATTCAGAACACGGATACGCTGGGAAACGATTTATGGCTAGTACATACTAAACTTACATAAAGGTTCGCTTGGCGACAATGTTTAGCGATCTATCTTCATCATGTCTACCAACGAAGGTCAGCATCTATCTGCTATCGTACCCGCAGCCCACCTGAAAAATCACACAACACTCATCACATCGTTGGATGCCCGAGACGAAGATCGATCAGAGGCAGACTTTAAGCACGGTCCAATTGTGCGGTTTTGAAGCGTGTACCTGGCTCAGGCTCAGGGAGCCCGTTGTGTACCAGCTTGCGAGGAAGACGCTGCGTGGGGCGAGTCGGACAGGTGACATGAGTGGAGAAGAGAGAGCAGGTAGGCGACACAAGACATGTAACCTTGAGTGTCATGGTCAGATTCTTTGAAAGTGTGTCTAGTTCACTGTTGAACGTTGACGCTTGGGTCGTTCACAGCGGAGCACAGAATCGATGGCTTCTCGTTGAATTCATATCCATTTCGACAAGTACACCAACCGTCTCTGCACTGCACGAACTGGTCTCGTTTGATAGTGAACACGTCTGAGCATGCGGCTTTGCGACCGTCAGAGCGTCATCTTGAACCTCGGTGAGTAGTACTGGATGGGGTGCTGTTGGAAGAATTCGACGACGGGCAAGCCCTTTTCCGTCTGCAATCTACCGTCCCGACATGTGCAAGACGCAGTCAAATACTTCTTTCCCACAACCCATCTCTGTATCATCCGCGTCGCGCGGGTGCAATGTGTGACTCTAGGTAGCAAATAATATAGGAAATAGAAAACGCCCACCAAAAGGGCTATAGATAGCGTACATATTGTTGACGCACGAATGAGTGATTCCTCTCATCGGACACAGGGCATCCACCTGATCATTGTGCTATCTCCGCCGACACCGATGCCCAAAACCTAAAAGTTTATCACCGGCGTATCAGTCATCACCACAATTCGCTTCCACGTTTTAGACCAGACGTACGCGCACCGTCGGAGCAAGTTCGCATCCGTTCGAATGGGCGACACAATCGGGACGCCAACCTCCGTACGATTAAACAGCATCTCCGTTTCGTTAACGCTGTACTTGTCCCAATACGGTGTGATATTGGCCGAATCAAATTTGGCGTTCACGTCGTAGCCTTTGGCGAGAGATATGAACGATTGGGAGAAAGCTGTGGTGAATTGCCTGTTATTGTACGGAGGGGGATTGCTTTCACTATTGTGTGTGATTTACCAGTTATGGCTGCATTACTTAGAGAATAGGATGAATTATTACTTACCTAGAGAAGTAGTAATTGAGGTCATCAGCATGGAATGCTGGCGGGATAGCAAAGAGCCCCTGAGATATCGCGTAAAATTTTTGGTGGAGTGTAAGATTGAAAATCGACCTTCCACGAACGACCAACAAATGCCCCAAGTAGGTGGTACGTCGGGCACACAAACGTAGCTACACAGTATGAGCACCAAATTTGCTTGCATTTCGGATAATATGACTCACTGTCTGCATATACCATCCAGACCTGTTCAACTGCAGTCCCATACTCTCGATAGATATATGCAGCTTCTTCAACCTTGGCGGGTGTCAAGTCTGGGAATAATGTAGAAATGTATTGCGAGATCGTCCACGTGTCCATCGCATCAATGGAATATGTCCCCTCATGTTCATTGGCTACCGCAAGTAAAGCTTGCTTTGGAGATATTAGATGAAAGAAAAGAGAACAATGTTAGTGACATACCCCATTTATCTGACCTTTGGAAAGAGTTACAGTCGGACGCTCAACAATGAGATCGCCATCGACAACAGGAACGAAGACGTTTGCAGGATAAACTGGAGACAAGATCATGTCGAGATTTGCAGCTTGGAGTGTCTTCGTATCCACAGACTGGAGACAACTGAATGTGTCAGCGCTTGCGCCACATCTACATCGGACACGTTATTGCGCAGCTGCAGAAGAGTACGCAAATATGTCTTACCCTGTCCTATTAACCACTTGATCGTATAATGACTAATCTCGATCAGCTCGGAATCTCTTCCCCGGGGAGAAGAACAGACCTGAGGAAACTGATGATTGTAGTCATACTGAGAGGGCAGAAACGTGGAACTGGCGATTGCAGCATTGAAGAGGGGAGGTTGAGTGTCACCTCTGTTGGCGACGATATGTTGTAAGACCGAGCCGGCGCCAGCAGATTCACCCCAAATTGTGACATGGTCTTTGTCACCACCAAATGATTCGATCTACCGTAGACCGTTAAGTACTGGAAGACACGGGCACACGATCCAACATACGTGATCTTGAATCCATTGCAAGGCGAAATTTTGATCCACTAGAAAAACCGAACAATATCAGTGTGATCAGGTCTATGGGAATTAAAATTGCTCACGAAGGCCAGCGTTCAGGGCCCCATGCGCTTTTACCTCGTCCCCAGAAAGAAATCCTGTCAGCGAGTCATAACAATTTACAAATAATACAAGTTCAGACATACCAAACAAACCGAGACGGTACTGAATTTCGACCACGATAACGCTGTTGAGGGAGTCGGCAACGAGCTGGGCCCCGTTGTAATCAAATCCATTTCCAAAATGGTACCTATACGCGGAGATGAGATTTACATGCAAGGTCGATCAAAAACAAGCGCGTACCCTCCACCGTGAATCCATACCAATACAGGAAGCTCTTCCACGGCGAGTGTGTCTGCGTCCATTGTCCCAGGAACGAATACGCTACGATGGCAGTCGTAGGTCCGTACATTGTCCCCAATCACGATGGACACTCACCTAAGGTAAAGACAATCGTCGGAAGCCGTCGTTTGTCGTATGCCACGCCTGCGTGGTGTGACTGGCGTGCTCGGGTACTTCCGAGTGCGTGGGGCCTGATAGCACTCGCTTGGGATGTGCATCGCAGGTTGTACACCAGTCTTGGGCACCGGTGGTTGTGGCGCTTGAAACCTGGCCATTCCTAGATAGCAAAGAGCTAGAACGATACGACCTCTGCGATAAAGCAAAGGTACCCACCGACAGGGGGGGCAGCATAGCGGATACCCAGGAAGTTCGTGATGTTCATCTGTGCGTCAAAATAGCCCTGGTATTGTGCATACCCAAGGTCTACGATTGGCGTGGTCAAGACTGGAGAGATAATCCACGAGATAATCCAGGCAAGGCCACAGGCCGAGCTGGCGAAATTCGAGCAAACATCATGAGAGCCCCACATGAATATTGAACATTCGGCGGCCAAGTTCAGCGCCGGCGGGGCATTTAAGGCTGGCGCAATGACAGCGCATATTAATCGGTGCTACTTCCTGCAGCTGGACTTCAGATGGAAACGTTTCAAGATCGAGAAGGACAGACGGAAATGTAAGGGAGCTAAATCGAGATAGTGTTTCAGGTACTGACAGCGAGATAGGAACTGCCACGCCGAGTTCCTTCATGTACGTTTCCATCTGAACCGGGAGAACTCTGAGGCCACCCCGTTTCACCCCGTTTTGTGGAATGCCTCTACTCAAAGAAACGATATTATCGATTGTTTACCGTCGTCAAACGAGGTGGCCTCCATGATGCGTTTGTTGGAAACAGGAAGCTTTTTTTGGCGTTCATGAGCGGTCAAGGGTGTGGAATTTAAGTTCGACGCGTTCGACCCATGGTTGATGCTGAGCAACCTCCAAACAGTGCGGTTTATTGCAGTGTCTGGCCTCAGGTGATTCACCAGGTAATGTTTTCAGATTTCATAGTAGCATCAAGGTAACTTGAGTAGAGAACGGGTAAGAGATATCGCGGTAGGTCGTTAGTAACTTGTAACTAGCGAAGCAAGTCATAAGTTCAAGAAAAAATGGGGAGAAGGGTATCGCAAGCATGGGTACTCAAGGAGGTAGGGGTAGAAAAGGGGTAACGCTAGATCGTGCAAGAAAAAGTTCGCGGGCATGAAAGAAGTCGAAAGAAAAACACTGTTCATATCCCCACTGTCTCAAAATCAAATGCGTGCAATTGGAATTTTGACAACTCATCCACCCGACCGTCCTTGTC
>JBBPUG010001232.1:0-11111 GCA_038094535.1 Tubosaeta aff. alveolata
AGACAAGGGGAGAGACAACTTGAGAGATTTCGAAAGGTCCATGTCGTTTGGGAGCAAGTTTTCTGGAGGGATAAGGGATCTGGAGGTTGGTGGCTTCCAGCCATACCTCATCTCCAACTTTCCAAGGTGAGAACGAGCGGATGGAGTGGCGAGTCATTGCCAAGCGAGCGGAGTCATGCACAGCAAGGGCTTCTTCTCGTGCCTTGGACAGGGCAATCAGTCTGTCAGACAGAGCAGGAATGAAGGTTTTTCCCAGGGCAGGGAATGATTGGGGTTCATAACCTAGGAGGAGGGAAAATGGAGATGACTTAGTGGAGCTATGAGGGATGGAGTTGTGATGGAATTTGGCGGTAGTGAGGAATTCTGACCAGGAGTGGGGGTTGTTGGCACAGAAGATGTGAAGGTAGGTCTTGAGTTCTTGATTTGTTTGTTCAGTTTGGCCATCAGTCTGGGGGTGGTATGCAGTGGAGAGTCGGATGTTGTATTGGAGGAGGCAAGCAAGTTCAAGAGCAAATATGGAGGTGAATTGTGGACCATGATCTGAGATGATGGAATCATGGAGGCCAAAGCGTTTGAAGACATTGTTGAAGAAAAGTTTAGTGACTCCTGCTGTGTCAATGGTTTTGTTGCAAGGATGAAAATTACCCCCTTTGTAAGGCCATGGTTGACCACAACCATGATAGAATCAAAATCAGAGGACAATGGGAGATCTGTGATGAGATCAACAGAGATCTGTTGAAATGGTAAGGATAATGAGGACGGGATTGGGTTCAGAGGAGCAACAGTGGGGTGAGTATTGACCTTGGATTGTTGACATATGGTGCAGCCAGCTACAAAGTTCTTGATGAAAGTACCAAGTCCAGCCCACCAAAAGTCACATTCTAAGATTGCCTTTGTGTGGAATTGACCAGCATGGCCTATAGTAGGAGAGGAGTGAATACTGTGGGGAAGCATGGATCGGGACGAGGGTGGAACATATAAACAACCTTTGTAAAAGAGGTGGCCATTATCAAACGACCAATCTTGGAGTGAGGAACAAGGGAACAAAGTTGTTGCTTCTTCCATGGCTTTGAGTGCACAAAGGACCAGTGGATCAGACGAGGACGAGGACTAGATGTAGTCAAAGAGTTTTAGATCAAGAGTGTTGATGATGACAGGGTCTGGGAGGATAGCTGTATCGGTGTTGTCAGAGGTGTCAATGGAGTCTTTTCGGGAAAGGGCATCAGCTGGGCCCATCTGGATTCCAGGGGTTACTTTCCAGACAAGGTCAAAGTCAAGGAGGAAGAGAGACCAACAAGCTTGACGATGAGTGTGTTTTCTGGAATCTTTGATGAAGGAAAGGTTCTTGTGATCTGTAATGATAGTTACTGGATGTGAGGTGCCAAGGAGATATTGTCACCATTCTTCAAGTGCAAGGATGACAGCCAGGAGTTCTCAGTCATAGATATTGTAGTTTTGTTCTGCAGGGGAGAATGTTTTCAAGAAGTAAGCACAGGGATGGAGGTCACCATTGACATCGGTCTGGAGAAGTATTACTCCAGAGATGATTAGAGAGGCATCAGTCATGATGGAAAACAGTCGAGATGTGTCAGGAAGGGCAAGGACTAGAGTAGAGCAGAACTGAGTGATGAGGGAGCGGAAAGCAGTTTCTTGGAGGAAAGTCCATAACCAGGATTTGTTTTTATAAGTGAGTAGAACAAGGGGGGCAACAATATTAGAGAAATTTGGGATGAACTTTTGATAGAAGTTGGGAAAACCAAGGAAACTGCAGATTCCTTTGACAGATGTAGAGGATTTCCAGTCCTTAATAGCCAAAAGTTTTACTGGGTCCATCTTGAGTCATCTTTGACTGATAATCATGCTGAGGTATTCCATCTGTGGAGTGTTGAATGAACATTTGGAGAGCGTGAGGGAGAGTCCATGTTCTTTGAGATGTTGGAGAACTCTACGAGTGTGGTCATGATGGAGTTCAATGTCGTCCTTTGTATGAATACTAAGATCGTCCATGTATATCTTTAACCATTGCTCAGCTAGCATATCTGTGAAGATATGGTTCATAAAAGCCTGGAATGTCAGTGGAGCATTGTTAAAGTTGAAGAACATCACAGTGGGTTTGAAAAGTCCAAGCGGGGTGATGAATGCTGCTTTCCAATTGGTCCTCTTCTCAAATTCAAATGTTGTTGTATCGCCAACGTATGTCAAACTTGGTGAAAAGAGTTGACTCTTTCATGTCATCAATGAGATCAGAGATCAGAGGAAGGGGATATGCATTTTGGATGGTGAATGAATTGAGATAATGATAGTCTTGATAGGGATGAAGAAAACCATCTTTCTTGGATACAAAGAAGAAGGGAGAGGCTTGTGGAGACTTTGATGGGACAATGCAACCTGTTTTTAGATGTTCTTTGACAAAGAGGCAGCAGGCCTCTTTCTCAGTGGGATTTAGTGAGTAGACTTTGGCAATTTTTGGAACAAAGGTGGATTTGAGTTCAATGGTATGATTGTAGGGTTGATGAGGTGGAAGAGTATTGAAGGTTTTTTCAGAGAACACGTCTTCATAGTCTCGGCACCAGGTTGGGATTTAATGTTCTAGTTTGGCCGCTTGTTGGGCCAACTGGGTCAAGAGAGTTATTTTGTTAATCTCATTCCAGGGTGGACTCTCACAAAGAGGTGCCATAGTATCCCAGAATGGGGTTCTTTGTCGATGCTTACTGTTTTGGAGATCCAATCAATAGAGGGGTTCCATTGTTTGAGCCAGGGCATACCTAAGATTATTTGTCACTTGCCGAGGGCAACAACCATGAGATCCAGACAATTGATGAAAGAGGAAAATTGAGTGTTTGCTTGGATTTTGTACTTGATTGCTCCTTTCTTGTTTGGGGAGCCATCCATATTGTAGGCTATAAGGGGTTTAGAGAGAGGTTTAATTCCCATATGAAGGGCAGGGACAAGGCTAGGATTGATGAAGTTGCCAGTTGCTCCACAGTCAATGAGAGCGACAGTTTCAACGATTTTTAAGCTAACTTGTAAGCAAACAGGCAAACGAAGAGCTCTTTCATTTGGTAGTCCTACAAGTACATCAGGGAGAGAAGACGTTGATACATCCTCCCCATTCAAAAATACTAGACAGCAAGACTGGTAACCTTTTCATCTGAAGATTCTTCTTCATTCTCAAAGCACATCTTCAGAACTTGGAGGATTTCACTTTCATCCTTTCCAGAAGTATGAAGTTGGTTTATGTAAGTGTCAAAGCTAGAAGTAGGTTTGGCAGGTTTGGGGGTTGGACTGGGAACAGTGGGAGTTTCAGTGGATCTGATGTTCTGAAGGCAAGGAGACGAGGTTTTAGTGCCTTCACACTAAGTGGTGCTATGGCCTTTCTTGCGACAGCAGAAGCAATGGCCCTCTTTGATACATTTGGTGCATTCTACTAGGGTGAGTTTCTTGATTTGGGCGATGTCAACGTCCATGGCATGCAGATCCTTAGAAGAGACAAGGGAAGAGGCACGACTTCCTTTCCTTAAGGCATTGATACAGCCAATCTGGGTATAGAATGTCTTGGCTCTGGTGATCCATTCTAGGGAAGTGGCTGGGATATTGGTTATGGATAAGATCATGGTAGTGATGCGGCGATTGAGTCCTTTGACAAGGTGGTCAATGAGGGTGGGCTCATTGGTAATCTGCACATAAGTGGTGAGATTCTGGAAGTTGGTGATGTACTGTTGGAAACCATCATCCTTGGTGGTTTTAAGGTTTCCCTGCTTCAGGTCTGAGAGTTCCTGACAAGCAGTAGTGGGAAGGTCAAAGGGATAGAACATTGTAGTGAAGTCATTCTCAAAGATGTCAAACGTCTTTAGGTTGGCAGTGATGGTGGCATTTGCTAGGATGTTGTACCATTTCTCAGAAAGGTACACCTCTACCCTTACTTAATTTGATCAGGGTAGTCAGGATACAGGCATAGTTGGTGTTGAATAAGTGGGCATTGATGGCAAAGTACACTTTCATCACCTCTATCCATCAGGTGGCATCAGCCGGTTCTCCAGAGAAATCGGCAGGGAGGGTAGCCTTAAACTTGGCTCAGGGTGCAGGGGGGCCAGGTGCAGAGGCAGGTGCTGCTCCAGGTTGAGGAGGAGGGGGAGGTGTGGATGTGGCTCCAGATCCAGACATTGTTGCTATGGGGATTTGTGGTGGGGGTACTAGGGTCAAGGGTTGTGAAGGATTTGTCACTACTAGTGGTGTAGGGATCTAAGGGGGCGTGTTACTAGATGATACTTTGATTGGTGAACCAGGGGGAGTTATGGTCTGTGGTTCTTCTTCTGGGTTAGAGTCAAAGGCAGAGAAGATGCCTTGGTGTCGAAGAAATGAAGGTCTCAGATGAGGTGTAAACAATGGAGCGACAGAGGTTGAAGGTCTGGGGATCCTTCCTGATCTAGGGCTGCTAGATCTTGGGGTTGATGACTGTGATGATGACTAACAGTTGTCCAATAATTGCCCTAGGGCACGACCAAGAGCATAATTAAAGTGCAAAATGGTGGGGGGTAGGCCCTTCTCCTAGATAGGAGGGGTGAAGGGTAACTCTGAATCTTTTGTAATGCAAAGCATACTCAAGAGAGCATTCAACTTAATCCAAAAGAGGTGGACACTCATGAAGAGGTACCACAGCATCTCTCTTAGCAAACTAAGTGTGAACCAAGGACAATGGATGATGGATGATGGCAAGGGAGCACACAAGTCTCAAGAATCACTTGAGGACTAAGAATGAGTACAACAAGGATCATAGATTCAGAGTAAAAAAATTACAAGTACACAACAATTGGTATATAAATGATTCTATCATGAGAAGATAGAATGTAATGGAATATCATGGAATATGGGGACACTAAGCCATTGTGAGAGAGACAACTGTGGAGGTTATCATCCAATAGAATCAAAGAGACCGAGAAAGGAAGACAAGGCTTACTCACAACATCCCTATGATGAACAGGTAATGTTCATAAGTGTAACAGAACATAAGAGGGAGAACTGCAATAGGACGAAGGACATGAAGTAAAAGGATAGAGCAGAAAAGGAAGAAAATCATAACATCTACCATAGCACATGTTTTTTCTGTAGGTCAGGAAATCTGTTTACTGTTCATGATGGGAGGAAGACAGTTACATTCCTAGAAACCAATGTCATATTTGTGCATTTGTTGAACCCGAAAATTTACATTCCAAAGCTGTGTAGCTTCATTCTATAATATTAGTGTTAAAGTACTAAATAAGGGCAGCAATTGCCCAACTAAGGTAAATACAAGGTGTCAAGTGATCAAAAGAGATCTCACCTCAGACTGTGCTACAAGTACAGAGCACAACTGAGGTGAGAGGGAGGGATCGAAAAGAATTAAATAGTGTCGAAGACAAGCGCACACTTAGCTCTGGAAAACTCCGGAGTAGAATAGGCAAAAATAGGCATGTTGAATCAGGGAACATGAAAGGCGCAGTAGCACGTGTTCAGAGGGACTAGGAGCACCACCAAGTGAACGACACAAGGTATGACTATACTATAATAGGCATAAGTAAGTCCAAAAGCGGTAGAGTGAGAAATGAGAGAGAAATGGCCGGAGTTAGTGCATGTGTAACTCTGGAGTTGTCATTTTGACAATTAGTAGACATGATGGCTATACAGTAAAATTCAATGATTGGCACAGGTTGCTGATGGATCAGGGGTTCTTTGGTGTGGTGGGTCATGGGTTCCTTAGTGGGTCTCAATAAGGCAACCCATACCCATATTCATCAGCACCCATGCCCATGACCCACTGTAATGCAAAGCGTACTCAAGTGAGCGTTCGACTTAACCCAAGAGAGGCGGACGCTCACGAAGAGGTACCACAGCATCTCTCCTAGCAAGTTTAGTGCGAACCAAGGACAGAGGACAAAGGACAATGACAAGGGAGCACACAGGTCTCGAGAATTGCTTGAGGACAGAGAATGAGTACGACAAATATCGTAAGCTAAGGACGAAGGACTTAAGTCAAGGAGATTCAAGGGGTTTGGACAAAGGATGTTGACTGAGACTGAGGACAACGACAAGGAGCTCAGAGGACTTGAGAATCGCTCGAGGACAAGGAATCTGTATGCAGAATAATGTAGATTCAGAGTAAGGAATAAAAGTACAGGGCAAGTGGTATAAGTACTCCTATCATGAGAGAAAGGAATGCTATAGAACGCAATGGAACAAGGGAACACATTGCCATCATGAGAGAGACGGCTGTGGAGCCAATCGTCCAATGAAAAGAGGTTTACATAAGGGACAAGCGAACAAGAGAGAAAAGTGGAACGAGACGATGAAGAAGGGAGAAAAATTGTAACACCCACCATAGGTTACCCAACCCATGGTGTTCACTAAGTGTGCCTAGTTTCACCTATCCTGTTCCAGACTTTTCTGGAGTTTAGCAAGCATGTATTCTTATCACTATTTAACCCTTCCAACTTCTTCGTCTCACCTCAGTTGTGCTCAGTACTTGTGGCACATTCTGAGATAAGACACTGCTTCATTCTTAGTACCTTGTATTTACTTTACCTTAGTTGGGCATTGCTGCCCCTATTTAGTACTTTAACAGAGTGATTGATAGAAGTTGGAAATGACAAAGAAGCTGGCATAGAGCAGATAAGGGAGAATCAATGTCCACGTAATAATCTAGAGCACAAGCAATAGATGGATCAGCCAAGAGATGGAATAGAGAGCCATGATAACCAGCAGGTGGGGAGATGAGTTGGTGAGCAGAGGAAGATTCATTGATAAAGTTGATGTCATCAGGGAAGTCAGTGGTGTCCCACCTTGAGATGGTGCAAGGGTAAGAGGTGTCATTGACGTTTATAGTGGTAGAAGGAGGGGAGTAAGAGACAAGTGCATTGCCTGAGGATCAGATACTAGGTGGTGGTGCATGGCTGCATGCTATAACTTTCACTGATTTGAGCTGAATGTGGATGAGTGGAGAACATATTAAGAGAAAGAGTCAAATGTGTAATAGAGAACAAGTTTGTTTAGAAGGTGAACAGTCATACGATCAGTCATACGATCAATAGAGAGAAGAATAAGATGAGAAGTAAGATGACAAAAGAGAAGAGGACACAAAGGTGAAGATCAACAAGGAATGGATATAATGCAGTAGGAGAAAAGAAAATGTATTATAGCTTGACCATTGAGGAGGACACTCACAAAGAGGTATGACACTGCTTAAGGGAATCAGCAATTATTTCAAAGAACAAGAACATTTATAAGAAGAAAGAATCTTAGGAGCATGACAGAGGTTTTCTTTGGGTTCCCACATTGCTTTGGATTGGGAGTATCCTTTCCATGTGGTCAGATACTGATAGTTGCCAGGGCAGCCCTTATGAGACAGGATAGCCTCCACTTTGAATTCTTCTTTGTCATCTATAACATCCGGAGGTGGCTCAGGAAAGGAAGGTCCATGTGCTTCAGTCTGTTTGAATGGAGATAAGAGAGAAGCATGAAACATATCATGAATCTTCCAGAAGGGGGGTAATCTAAGACAATAAATGAGGGGAGAGATGACTTGTGAGACTTCAAATAGTCCATAGTGCTTGGGAGCGAGTTTTCTAGAGAGGTAAGGGATCTGAAGGTTGGTGGCTTCCAGCCATACCTTATCTTCAACTTTCAAGAGGGAAAATGAGCGGGTGGAGTGGCAAGTCATCGCCAAGTGAGTGAAGTCATGTGCAGCAAGGGCTTCTTCTTGTGCCTTGGACAGGGTAATCAATCTATTAGACAGAGTGGGAATGAATGTTTTACTCAGGGTGGGGAAAGATTGGGGTTCATATCCAAGGAGGAGACAGAATGGAGATGACTTAGTGGAGCTATGGGGAATGGAGTTGTGATGGAATTCGGTGAAAGTGAGGAATTCCAACCAGAAATGGGGTTGTTGGCACAGAAGATATGAAGGTATGTCTCGAGTTCTTGATTTGTTTGTTCAGTTTGGCCATCAGTCTGGGGGTGATATATAGTAGAGAGTCAAATGTCATATTGGAGGAGGCAGGCAAGTTCCAGGGCAAACACAGAGGCAAATTATAGACCATGATCTAAGATGATGGAATCATAAAGACCAAAGTGTTTGAACACATTATCAGAGAAAAGATTAGCAACTCCTGCTCCATCAATGGTTTTGTTACAAGGGATGAAAATCACCCCCTTTGTAAGGCCATGGTCAACCACGACCATAATAGAATCAAAATCAGAGGACAATAGAAGATCAGTGATAAGATTGACTGAAATCTGTCAAAATGGCAAGGACAATGAGGAAGGAATCAGGTTCAGAGGAGCGATGGTGGGGTGAGTGTTGACTTTGGATTGTTGACATATGTGTTACGGTCTCATTTATTTCACTTTACACTTTCACCTTTCTTTCATTATCTTATCTTCATCAAAATCTTATCGAGGGTCACAGCCATGCTATGCAGTAAGTGCTGACTTGATACGTGTTATAGCCAGGCTGTGCCTTAAGTGCTGACACATCTCCGATCTGATCTATGACTTACTTTATTTACTTTAAACATGTTTTATCCTTTAATTTCCGTCTCTTCCATTCTGCCACACCTCGTGTGTGACTCATGTCTCTTATCTAGGCTATACCCACAGCCTTACATGTGTATAACTCATGTTCTTCATTTCTGTGCTGTGCATTGCTATGCCACTTATCTTTAGGGATTAGGATATTCCATATTAGTGACTCATCGGTAGATAAGGTCATAACATGTACATACAGTATGAGTAGTATATGAAGGCCAAGAGCTTGCCTGGGACGTTTCCCTAGTCAAGTTCACTTGGAGAATTTCTTCTCTCTGAGTGATTTCCTCTATTCTTGGCAAAGGTTGCCACCTCTTTGACGTTCACACCTTCACTTGTTTGAAGTCATTTCAATATTGCACAGCCAGCTACAAAGTTCTTGATGAAAGTACCAAGTTCAGGCCACCAAAAGTCATGTTCTAGGATTGCCTTCATGTGGAATTGACTAGCATGGCCAGTGATAGGGGAGGAGTGAATACTGTGGAGAAGTGTGGATTGAGACAAAGGTGGAACATATAAATGACCTTTGTAAAAAAGATGGCCATTATGAAACAACCAATCTTGAAGGGAGGAGTGAGGGAACAAAGGTGTTGCTTCTTCTATGGCTTTGAGCTGTCATATCCCATATTTCGCACTAAGTGCAACTCTGGAACTCCGACGTTCTAACCCCTTCAAACTCCGGTGTGATCTCTACCGTTTCGCATCACCTGACTATTGGACCACATGATACTTCTATATTTGTTCTCTATTGTTCTACTCCTTTCCAGATTAGTCATGTTTTATCTTAGTAATCCTCTGTGTGCTGTTCTGGTTACTTCTATAGCTGGTGCACAGCTCTGGCACATGTTTCTCCGACCTCCGTCTTACTCATCTCGCGTTCCGCCTTAGCAATCAATAGTTATTGCTATGTGATCTCCGTAGTATATAAACTGTACTTTACTTTGTACACACCTCAGTTCAAATATTAACTTAATCACCTCCTGACAACTCCTCAACTCCTTCTCCCCTCCGACCATCTGATCTCCAAGGACGCAAGTGCAAGGGAGTGACACATACGTCCTACTCCAAGGTCCTTGCCCAAACTCTGTCATTGCGTGTAACTCCGACCCTCGGACTAGTCCGGAGGAACCGGATTTAACATGAGCACATGAAGAACTAGTGGATCAGAGATATCTATGAGGATGCAACTTTATTCATACAGTTGCATACAGTAACACCTCTTTCCCACACAACAAAGATTTGTCAGACATCAGTTCTGATGATGGTGATGCAGATATGATGTAATCAAACTTAGCAATTCTCAATTTGTTGTTTTTCTGTATGAACAAATAATTTCTATTGACTTAAACCTTATTTGGAGTGATTGAGTCATTCTTCATCAGAAATGTTTGTACTTTGGTTTTACAGATGCATGATCAGAATATCTTCGTCAGATGAAATTTCGATCTCAGTGTCTGAAGTATTGTGAGATTGATCAATGTGCAGCTCCTGAATGATCAAAGTGTGAATGTATGCACACTTCTGTAGGCACACCTGCTTTACAAGGCCATCCTATGGGTCCTTTTGTTTGATAAATTCATATTTATTATGGATATGATCAAATGGAACTCACTTTCTTCTCTCCAATTTGAGTAGTAACCTAGGTGAGGCTGGGCAGTTTGATTTTGAGTGGTACACTTGCACTGTTGGACTTGGATTTGATTGTGTTGTTGGCCTTGGACTTGGTTGAATGGGTCTTTTTCTTGACTAGCATGGCGAGGAAAAGATTCTTAGTGGTCACCAGATGATAGTCACATCAAGATGTGTGGATATCAGAATCTATCTACTAGTACAGATGATCCTTTTATGGTTATGCTGCAAAAAAACAAAGAAAAAAGAAAAAGGGTACAATTCCCAATAGTTTCGCATGGTACTGTAAACTCCTCATGAGGATCATCATAGGATTTCACAGCAAACCTGTGAAGTATCTTGTGAGGTAGTCCAGCCTCAAGCAGATTGTGAGAAAGTGTAAAAGGTGACATTATAATACCATGGTGAATAGCAAGCCATGTGCAGGCTTCATTAAGAAAGAAAATCAGAATTGTCTGCAGAGAGTCTTGAAAGCTGTCAGAATAACCCTTGTAAGCAACCATGTCTGTGCAACAAGGGGAGAGAGTAGTTAATGAGCAGTCCCAAGCTCTTCAAAGATTTGGCACCATTGAAAGCCACTAGTCCAAGAAACTTACAGGATCTTACATATGTCTTCTAAATGCCAACCATGACTCCAAAGGTCCAGGGTGCAGACCCTCAAGTTCTTGCTGATCTTGTAGTTGTCCATAGAGCCAAAACATTAGTGTGAAGCTCAGCAGGGATTACCTTTTTCGGTCACAAAGTCATACAAGAAAAAAGTGCACAATTCCCAGTTTTGAGAACCTTTTTCAAAGAGAAGTTGTCTGATACAGTAAGTTTAATAGCTGTTCATTGGATGCTTTAGCGAACAAGAGTATAAAAAAGTATGATTCCATGCAGCAAAATATATTAGCTCTATGCAACCAAAGGCAATGATCAAAACT
>JBBPUG010001233.1:0-11104 GCA_038094535.1 Tubosaeta aff. alveolata
GCATCGCTCTCAAAGTCCTCTCGTCGTCCTGGAAATGGTGCACCCGCATTAATGTTCTTGAGGCAGGTCTATCACAGATCTATGAGAAAGTTTGTGGTCTAATACGCTGAATCAGAATACCTTGAGATCAACCACTGCTGCCTGGAGGAACTCTGAGCTCCGAGAACCCTGAGCATCGAAACACCTACCCTTTCTGTGCAGGTCTTCTTTAGCCTATCGACCTCGGATTGCATCGCGTTGTCTGGTATCTTGAAAAGCTTGCCGACGACCAGTACGAATGGCATATCGTGGATGCTCGTGCTGATCCCAGGGGCGGCACTCGGCGCCGAGTCACCACGCTCCCGAGAGTTCGAGGCAGAGACATAGCCAGACTGACTTGAAGACTGCGAAAGCTTTGTATGATACATGTCCAAACGGGCGTTCAGTTCTGGCGACACATGACTGAGACCTTTGAGACAATCGCGCAGCATCCTCACGAACAGCGCGATCTGGTTGTTGACCTCGACCTTCCAAGCGTCGTCGGCCAGCGTGGGCTCCTTCCTGAGCACGCCGGTTGCTTGCGCAGCAAACATCAATATGAGTTCTTCGATACTTCGGTTCTCCTTCATCTGCCTGCGGAATGGGTCACCCATGAATTGACCATAAAACACGGCCATCGTTCTCCGTGTCAGCTGCTCGGAGTAACTTTGGGTGCGTCAGCGCATCCCGTCGTAGAAGATTATGAGCGACGCACGCGGCTTCCTTGCCCATGGCAATGTTCTGCAGTTTCTGTTCGAGCACTTTGAGAAGCTTCTCCGGAAACTTGACGCTCTTGGACCCATCCCTGATCTCCTTGAAGACGTCCCCGATGGAGATGATGGACTGCGATATGGCGCCCGATATTTTGGAATGGTGTTCCTTTTCCTTTGTCTCTGCGCCGTTGGAGTATGTGGCCACTTTTTGCGAGGTGATATCGCTTAGAATGCTACGTCGGGACTTTAGCTGGAACATTGGTGAGGTCGAGGGCACCCAACTCACGCCACGCGGAGAACATAGCTGAAGAGACGGATCAGAAAGCAGAACTGTGTAGGACTGTGGACGCACTCGAAGAGATCATCGTCCGTGACACGGTACTTGGAGAGCCGTTTCTCGTGGGCGGCGCTGTCGTAGCTCCGTCTAGACATCTGACTTGATCACGACGTGGTAGTAGTAACAAGTAGACCCTTGGAGATCTGCCGGCAGCCCACCCCGTCGATCACTTGATGGGACACAAGCACCAACAAATACTTGGCTAGTAGGATTAATATTGGTTGTCTATCTACTACAGCTCATCGTGTCCATCCGTCTGTTTTGGCTCAGCGGGTGGTGGAGCAGCCGCCTTCCTGGCCTTGGGCGCCTTCCTCCTTACCAACCGTTGCAAGTGCAGCTCGAGCGTCTTGGCTCGTTCCTTCATTTCCCTCGTCTCAATCGCGGGGTTTTCGTTCACCGGCATGCGCTTTTGTCTCTCAACGCCATCGTTCAGCCACACCTCGTGCTCCTTCAGTACCGCCTCAAGTGCGTCGAGCTCTTCTAACGTCCACTTGGAGGGGAGATCGGCAGCCGCTTCGGCAGTCAGGTTGGCCCGTGCTTCACTCAGGAACAGCCTCGCAGACCAGTTCCATTTTTGGCTGTTGTTGAGAGCCTCTGGAAACTCTTCAATCTCCTTGTATCGATGTATTATCGGATGTTCTAATAGCCTGAACGTGGGGTTTAGGGACCATGTCATACATCGTGATATGCACGCACGCTAGCGCCGCACGCTTTTCTTTCAGGGCGCTTGTGTCGGCGGTTTCACCCTCTTCGTGGAGCCAGGTGGTTGTATCAGCGAGCTTGAGTGTAATGGCCTGCCTCTCAGAAGGCTTTGAGCATTTCATGAACGGCGAGTCGGGTCGATCCTCGAGCAAGTCACGGAGCTTGTATAAGTATGCTTCTAGGGTATTATATGCTTCCTCGCGGAGAACCTTAGATGCTTCCTTTATGTCGATTGCACGCAATCTGAGACCATAAGGTGAGCAGGGTAAACATGAGCTTTAGAAACAAGTCACCTATCACGAGACGCGCGCTTTTCTGCGACTGTCATGGGAGGGAGAGCAGAGAACACAGTTTCGACTTCAAGCGGTATGGTGTTCAGGTCTTTCTTCTCCTTGTTCTTCTTCTTGTCCTTTGCCGGAGCACTGGCCTGCTGAGCTTCGCCTTCCTGAGTACCCTCAGTACCAGGCTCCTTCAAAACTTCCTGTTCTCCTGAACCTCCTCCAAAGAGGCCTTTCAGCATGCCTGCAGTGGCTTGATGATCATCAAAAGACCATCCAAGTATCACACACCTGTTAGAGACTCGTCCTTGACTTCACCATACGCCACGGCTTCCTTTGCGGAGACGAACCCCGACTCGGACAGAGCAACCGTGAGCTTGACTACAGGATCTATCGCACCGCGTTCAGTAAGATTCGCAAGTGCCTCTGCGACGCCAGTGATTTGAAGTTGGAGAATCTCGCGTGGAAAACCACTGTTCGCACAAATGTCAATTAATGCGATCCGGGCATGTCGGGGTACTCTTACGGTGCAACATCCGTCTTGTAGTCTAACCAGACAGAAAAGTCTTCTTTACGCTTGAACGTGAGTGTCTTGCGAGAACCATACTTGGAGCCTTGAGGAAAAATGAGAGAATGTATGGTCCGCGAGTCAGGCGTAGAAGCAAAGTAGGAAGCTTGG
This sequence comes from Tubosaeta aff. alveolata, assembly GCA_038094535.1. Taxonomy (NCBI): domain Eukaryota; kingdom Fungi; phylum Basidiomycota; class Agaricomycetes; order Boletales; family Boletaceae; genus Tubosaeta; species Tubosaeta aff. alveolata. Next base: position 2,728 of record JBBPUG010001233.1, read on the forward strand.
ATATCGTATGTCGAGATATCAACAATCCGAATGTCTTTTGTCTTGAATTGGCGTGACAGGGATGCACCGTAGAGTCCCGCACCTGAAAAGTAGATCTTTAGTTTCATGGATAGGTTACTGGAGGCAGAAATCTACCCAGCACACCAGCCTCATCGGCATTGACATTCTGCGCTATTCGGTTCCTAGATGCAAAACATTGTGGATCTCACGATGACGACAATCAGGGGCACCTACTCTCCAACGGCAGCTTTGATTGCAGCCTGGACCATTGGTGTACGTGAGCTTCCACCAGTCAAAATCACAGAGGATATTTGATCCTACAGCAGGTCAGCCTCAAAGGGAAGGAAATGCAGTGACGACCTACCAGCTCTAAACCAGCGCTGGCTAAAACGTCATGAATGGGTTTGGCAAACCGGCTGCGCAAATCCGAGCACGCCCTCTCAAACTGCTCACGCGTGACCTTGGTCTTGAAATCGATATCAAACGCGGCACTCTCGACCTATGGCACAGTCGTTGCATTAATCGAGGAAAGACGGAGTATGTCACGACATAGCTACCATCGACGTGGCCTCAGTGTTGGCACTGAGAATGGCCTTGACACGGCCAGCCTCTTTCCAGAGCTTTGCCATACCACGCTTGTCTCTCCGAATGTCCCGTTTGTGTTGCGTGATGAATCGCTCAATGAGGATCTCCCTCAAACGCCTGTCAAGGTCGGTCCCACTCGTGGACCGATCGAAACCAACACCAAGAACGTTAATTTGCGTGTAAGACGCTTTCGTCTTGGGGTCTTCGGTGGCCACAAAAGATACGAGAGTTGCCCGGGTAGAGGAAGCGCCAGCATCATAGATGACATGGTATTCGGGAGTCGACGAAAACGTCCGTGTCATCGCATAATTGACCGCGACCGCTGACCCATCATTGACCAGAGTGAGCGTCCTTAAGCCAGCAATCTCCGTCGCATCCACGACCGCGTCGCGTTCAAACTGCGTGTAATGAGGTGGAACCGTAAGAACGACGTCGTGGACGGGTTCTCCAGCGACGCTCTCTGCAAGTTGTTTCACGTACGCAAGTTGCATGGCGATGAGCTCCTCTGTACTCCATTCCGTATCATCGCTTTGTCTGAGTGCTACCGTTGACCGTGCAGATTCGACGAGGTCCGAGGTGGATATTTGGGTAAAATACGAGACGGCCTTGGAATTGTACGGTGCACCTTGCAATAATTTGAGTGACGTGAACGAGTCCGAAGGAAAGCGTGATGCCTTGGGCACATTAGAGTGCACGTTTGGAGAGGTGGGCGCGGCACGTACCAGGTTAGCGGCGTCAGAGCCAAACAGTCTGTCGTCCCTTTTCCAGGCGACGGACGACTGAATCTTTCTCTTCGAGTCCTTGTTCAAGAGGACGTCAAAGGGCACGCCCGGCTTCATCAGGGAAGCTTTGATCCAGTCTGAGCCATAGTCGATGGCTAATAAGGCCGCGAAAGAGGGCTTGAGAAACCCAGTGAACAAGACAAAAAAGAAGAGAACTCTGCGTAGGCAGAGTCTGGGCATGGTGAACACCGCACAAGACTAACACCACTCGCAATTAACAATTATCGGCAAATGGCTTGGACACGTATCATACTTCCCGTTTAGGATATTTAGCCCCTAGCATGCACCTTCGAAATTATAAGCGCCCATTGCTCACGTTAATGGAGTTCTCAAGATCATCTGTAAGTGAAGACTCCCAAGTAAATGTTCTTCTGAGGAAGACTTGAGTGAGCATGCGTGCACATGACATGTCACTGTCAGTACCTTTGCCCCACACTCCTTAACCGGCGAACCCATACACATTTGATTGTTCAGGGTCTTAAAGGGCGTGGTCCTCATTTGATTCCTCGCCCACTGCCATGAACCCACTAGCACAGTGAGTATCGCCCCACACTCACCGGTTGAACTCACGAATCCATTTCCCCATCCCAGATATTGTGAGTCCCCAGTTTCTCGTTTCTTGACAGCCACTCACCCCTGCCAGGCTTGGTCGGCATACTATTCTTAATGTAAGATATTTGCCGTCCAGCAAGACCGGTTGATGCTTATCACGACCCTCAGCTCGGCCGTTGTCATGGCCGTCTCCGCCTTCATGAGTCAGACCCACAGCAAACTGGACGTCTTGGTCATCATCTTCTCGGCCATCTCGTTTGTCATTGCATGCGACCAGTTTCGGAGAGGATTCATGACATGGTATGCAATGAGAAAGAAGCTGGCTGCAATCGAGTCCGACGTTTGATGCCCCTAGTGAGCACCGTACACCCTGTGTACGGAGAAGGAAGTACTCATGTTCCTACTCACACAGAGTTTCGTCCAGCTTTCTATTCGTATTATACCATTCGGTGATAACCACTAAGAATGATTAGGAATGAAATGTGTAATTTTCCACTGCCTCGCGTCTCGGAACATCCGCTGCCACCGGGAGAGTTCGGGCTTCAGTTGGACCCGTTGAGTTCCTCTTTGCTAGGTTGTACAGCTTGTCTTGCAACAGCGCCATGTCTCAACGCCTTAGTGATGTTAGCGCCGCGTGACCTTGGCATGAGTTAGCCGGAGGCTTTAAAGACGATGCCAGTCACTGAGCCACTTGAAACACAAGTCAAGTCTGGAGCCCATCAGGGGTCCCTAAGGATCTACTTGGCGTGAGTTTGGCATTTCTTGCACATACAACCTTGTTTTCTCGATCTGCTCATGAATTAGACTCGGACATGCTGGAGTAGTCAAATATGGATACGGATAGGACATGACCACAAGAGTGACGAGCGTCACGATATGTCAGAACGGATACATACATTTGACCCGACCCCTTCCTATAGGAAGGACGATACGATCAATTTTGGGTCTGAGACAAGCCCAGCCATTGGATCGCCAGACTCTGAACAGAGGCTGGGTCATCGCTGATAAATTTTGAAACGAGAATGGGACGCCATCTCAATGATCGGTGTACATGACCGAGACTGTGGTGGCGAGCAGGTCTGACCGTGTAAATCCGAGCTAATTGATGATGAGAAAAGGCTTCAAGGAGTAACTGTTGGCACGTTCGTACCGCCGAATTGTCCCGCCACCGTTCCCATTCCGTCACGGCACAGGTCGGGCCACGTTCTAACTCCGAAAGAAACTGATTAGATATATAAACGCCCGCCTCCTCGGTTGCCTCTCACCTCTCTTCCTCCCCATCCTCACAACATACACAATGGTCGGTATCATCCACTTATCCTGATGGTCTTTGCTGATTACCCCTTCAGGTCAAGGTTGGAATCAACGGGTATGTTTCCTCGTCGTTGGTTCGATCTAATCTGACCCTATGTCTCCGTTCTTCACACAGATTCGGTAGGTTGTTTCTACCGTAGCAGAAGTCGTTCTGACGGTCAGATAGGCCGTATCGGTCGTATTGTCGCGCGCAATGGTCTGGAGAACCAAGAAATCGAGCTCGTCGCAATAAATGAGTATGTCATTTTTCGTGTTCTTTTCAGACTTTTCCTGATCGGATCTCTATAGCCCCTTCATCGACCTCGACTACATGGTATGCTCCTTCTCACTTTTATGTGCGCCCTGTAGCTCAGTTGTGCCAGGTCTACATGTTCAAATACGACACGGTCCATGGTCGCTTCAAGGGCGAGGTCTCTGCCAAGGATGGCAAGCTTTACATCAACGGAAAACCAATTGTCGTTTTTGCTGAGCGTGACCCCGCAAACATCAAGTGGAGTGATGTTGGCGCGGAATACGTCGTCGAATCCACGGTGGGTAGTCACAACGTCCTTACAGCCCATCTTAACTCCGTTCTTTTTCAGGGTGTTTTCACCACGACCGAGAAGTTTGTGGCTTTTTATACCACGTTAGATCTGACTCACATCTCCCCTCCAGGGCTTCTGCTCATCTCAAGGGTGGTGCCAAAAAGGTCATCATCTCCGCACCTTCCGCAGATGCACCAATGTTTGTCTGCGGTGTTAACCTTGATGCATACGACCCGAAGTACACAGTCATCTCCAACGCTTCTTGCACCACCAACTGTCTAGCACCTCTGGCCAAAGTCATCCATGACAAATTTGGCATCGTCGAAGGTCTCATGAGCACGATCCATGCCACCACCGCAACCCAAAAGACTGTCGATGGCCCGTCCTCCAAAGACTGGCGTGGCGGACGTGCGGTCAACAATAACATCATTCCCTCCAGCACAGGCGCTGCCAAGGCCGTTGGCAAGGTTATTCCTAGCCTCAACGGAAAACTAACGTGAGTAATCGAGTCTATGATCTGCTGTGAATCGTCATTCACGATGCAATGCAACTCTAGCGGCCTTGCGTTCCGCGTTCCTGTTCTTGATGTTTCTGTTGTGGATCTGGTCGTTCGCCTTGACAAAGCAGCTACGTACGACGAAATCAAGCAGGCTGTAAAAGAGGCTTCCGAGTCCCCTGGGCTCAAGGGTATCATCACTTACAACGAAGATGCATTGGTCTCCACCGACTTTATCGGCCATCCTGCTAGCTCCATCTTTGATGCGGCCGCTGGTATTCTCCTGAACAAGAACTTCGTCAAGTTGATTGCTTGGTACGACAACGAGTGGGGCTACTCTAGACGTGTTATAGACCTCTTGGTATATGTCGCCAAGAAGGATGCGGCAGCCAAGGCTTAGGTTGAAACGTTCTCAGTCATCCAAAGCTATCGGTGGCTATTCATGACTATCATGTCTTGTTGTACATTTTCTTAGAAAGCATGCGTATTACAACTCGGATCTGTGCTCAGTCCGGACACCACTTCGGCCGAGCGCATGAAAAACGACTTGTAGTTGTCGATGTAAAACAGGCGAAAAGGCGCACCATTCCAACGTCGACGACGAATCCGCCTGCCCCCACCGTAACGATTCAGATGACGACGAGGATATGGGGGCACCCATCACCATGGCGCCAACAACGACGGGGCACACCTCATCGTGACAACGAAGACAGCGAGCTCAATGCGCACCACTCGCAGGATGCCCCCTCCCTCCCAGAACGATGGGTTGGGGACGCGACAGCACTGGCACATGGCACGCGTATCACCCGCAAGACAACCAGGGGGGCTCGGGCTACGCAATGCCGCACCCACCTCCACTCGGGCGACGGACAAGGGTACGCGACTGCATACGGCGAGGACGACGGAATGGGGCGCGACCCGTACCGTTTGACAGCAGTCCTTTAATGTTACTCGGCGCGCTCATCACACTCAGTGACGAGGCTGAGAACTAGTCGGTGAAGATGCGAACGATATACGAGACATTGAGCTCCCGCTGTAAGAGCTGTTCAGTTCGGCGGCTTTGCCATCCTGGCTTCTGACGCAGGCTTGTTCCTGAGATTCTCTCAGGAAGTATTCTTCACGGAATGTTCGGGCAGCATCGGCTCCGACTGGTGGAGCGATATCAAGGTGGGTTCATCGATGGGTTCCGTACGAATACCCACTGACGTTTGCACAAGTGGTATATGGACAATCTGTGGGTCTGTCAATGGCACAGCATGTTCTTGCTGATCGAACTGGTGGAGTAGGGGAGACTGGGACAGGCCCTGGGAGGCTAGCAGGTAAACCCGGAAGGCGTGCGGGTGGAAGGACACTCTCTACCTACGACAGCCGACGCTACGACCTACTATGCATGGACTCCTGACACCGCACACGCTCTCCTCCGCCTAGCCCAGCCTCACTGCCACACTGGCGCATACAGTTCCATCGGCAGTATCAGCTACGGTAATAGCTGTGGTGGTGGATGCCGAGGTCCAGATCAACAGCGGCGGCACCTGGAGCGTCAACCAGGAGTTCTACGCGATGGCGCAGGTCTCCAAGGCGATCCTTCCCCGGGACAGTGGGGGACCCTGGGGGCAGCGCATCGGCGTGAAGGTTGGAGGTTCTCTTGACTTGGCGCTGGTCGTCGGCGCGTATGTCACGGGCCGTGTGTCGTCGAGCGACTGGAGCAGGTATAGCATCGTCGTATTGAACTGGTACGTCGTTCTTCGTTTGCGTCGGACTTGAGATTGACGCGTTCTAGGGACGATGGCGCGTCGACGACGTGGAATCCACAGCCGGTGACTGCAACGATCGAGTTTGGGGGATGCAGGTGAGTAGGTGGTGTTGGATGATGTGTTGTGCTAAACGAGAGGTGCCTAGGCGACGTACACGTTCCCCGTGGGTGTCACCACGTTGTGCTGGTACGCGGAACCATAAAGGTTGTTGTCCGGTCACTATCGCCCTATAAATTATGAACTTATTCTAATGTTGGCGCATATTTATTTTTCGTGCAAGGGAGGAACGCTCATACACCGACGATACCGTGCATACATTCATATCTTTCTGTCTTTATAGTGTTTTCTATTATAATAAGCCTCACTGTGACACAGGAAATTTGCGTTTGGATGCATGATGCATCTGTCCTGAAATGGGCTGGCCATCTAGATGGTGAAAATGTCATGGCAGGCCAGCCATATCAGATGTGAAATTTTGACTACATGGGCTCAAAGGGCACAAGGGCAATGATGAAGATGAGCAGCAGCAGCGAAAACAACAGCAATGATGACAATGGAGAAAAGGCATGGACAGCAGGTGGGAAGTGATGGCAATGACTACAACCATGGCGGAGGGAGGGAGTGATAACAGTGAGGACAAGAGTGGTGGTGGCAGCAGCAACAACAATGACAACAACAATGGCAACCATGATGGAGTGAGAAGGGAAAGGGTGTGGGAGTGTGTGAGACTGTGGTGTCAGCACTGTTAGCCACCATGGCCCATGTGTAGGGCTGCCACCACTGTGGACAACAGCAGTGACATTAAGGAATGGAAAGAAAGAGCGTGGGAGACAATCTAATAGCACACCTGATAGATTAATCGCACAGAAGATCCTGCTATGGCAGTGCTGAGCCTTGCTGAGCCTTGCTGAGGGTGCTCCAAGCTAGTTGGTAGCATAGTGTCCAAAGCCTAAGTCTAACTAGGTATTTGGGGCAGGATTTATTGCTGGGGTTGAGCAAGTAAACTGTGGAAGCCAAAAAAGGCTTGACAACATAATCCAGGGTTAAGCCAAATAAGGCTTCTTTTTCGGGCATGCTAGGTGCCCTGAACAGCAGAGGGCTGGGTGTGAGCTGTGAGGGTGGGAACACCTTGCAGAACACTTGGCCCATGAGCTGACATGCTCAGGATCCCAGGGAGAGAGGCTGCAAGATGCCAAAAATGTAGTTTGAGGCCTGGGAGTGGTGGGTGGATGTGATGAAGGGCGGTGAGGACTGAGCCAGGCAAGACGAGCATGGCATGGCAGTGTGAGACAACAAAGTGCCAGCGAACACTGCTTTGCCTGTGCTTATCTGACAACTTGGTTCTATGGCTGTGCTTGTTCCTCGTGTGCCATAGACTCTCACTTTGTTTAGCGGGAGGCTAAAATGAGTATGGGTAGGTCACAGGTCACAGGTGGGTTCAATGGCAGGTTGTCTGGCCCCAACCTGTACCCATACCCCTCAGTACCTGTACCTGTGACCCACAGTGGGTAACCTATACCTGTGTCCTTCCCTAATCATGGGTCAGGCATATCATTTCATGAAGGTCTGGTTTTTGGTCTGAAAAAAGAACCACTTCAGAAGATAATCAGAGCAGCAAGCCTTTCCCTCACTTGGTACAGAATTATTTCTACTTTAAGAGCTAATCAAACCTCATTCAGATCCTGCTAGGCAGGTGCTTTCCACAGTCACTGTGGGAATCCTTACACCACTGCAATTACAAAGAAAAAAATATCTCACAGTCACCTGATATTATAGTGAACCAACCCCTATGGTATCACATCACAACCACCTTCATACAACCTCAATTACAGAATATGGATCACAATCCTCAACAGTACCTGCAAAACCATCAAGGACACTATCAGCAACATTTCCTGGAAAATGTTCAGCTGCAAAATCAAGTAAACCAGCTGAAGCATGATATGCAACAGATGCAGCATACATTGCAAATCCTCTCTAATGAGTGAGTGTTCACCATAATGTGAATAACATTTTAGCAAACCAGTTATCACAGCTTAGACCTGGAATCCATGAGGTTCCATAACTTCAAAGCTAGAAGCAATGGGAGGCTGAGGGGCCCTAAAGGGTTCATTCCAGAAACACTTCCTCATACTAGTAGTGAAATAATAGTAGCCACTGGTATGTTGTCAGAGGATACCACAATTGTTACGAATTTTCTCCCTTCTTCATTGTCTCATTCCGTCTTCTTCCCTTGTTGTTCTGTCTTCTTCCCTTGCTTGTTTGTCTCTTATGTAAACCTCTTTTCATTGGACGATTAGCTCCACAGCTGTCTCTCTCACAATGGTGATGTTTCCCCTTATTCCCTCGCATTCTACAACATTCCATTCT
>JBBPUG010001234.1:0-11102 GCA_038094535.1 Tubosaeta aff. alveolata
TCTAGCAAAGTGTAGCCAGAGTCCACCTAAAAGTGTACCAAAATGGGACAAATAGATCATGTGCAGATCATGTGACAATGACAAAATTAATTAGGATAATTGACTAATAAAGCGTAGTGACAAATTTCTAATGCTGAGGACTTAGCAGAATTTTGGGCGATCAGATCATGTGATGATCACATGACAGGAATGTTGAGTTGCTTACTAACTCTCATCGTCCCACTCTCAACCAACATCCGTCCCACTTTCACCATTATCCGTCCAACTCTCACCACTCTCACCACTCCATCCCACACGCCATCACCTCCCAGCTGCGCATTTGTGCACCATGTCACCCACCACCACCACCGCACATGAGGAGTACGCCCACGACAACAGCGGCGCTTCAACTGCCCCACTGCCATCAAGATGATGACAATGGTAATGAGGAGGCACACTGGCACCTCCACCACCACAATGCCGAAGACAAGGGCAACAACAGAGAATGGCGCACCTGCTACTGCCACCATCACTATCACGACAACGACAACCATGAGGGCAAGGATGTGCAATGGCGCACCCACCACCACCACGCCAATGACAAGGGCAACAGTGCAGGACAGCATACCCACCGCCATCACCACCATCACTGCGATGATAGCATGGGCAAGGGAACGCAACGGTGCACCCATTACCACAGTGCCGATGACAAGGGCGACGAGGCGAAATGGCGCACCTACTGTCACCACTGCCACCAACACGACAACAACAAAGGTGAGGGCATGCAACAGCATACCCACCACCACCAGTGCTGACAACGAGGGGAACAGCACACCCATTACCGTCATCACCACGATGACAACACAGGCAAGGACATGCAACAGCGTACCCATCACCAAAACGCCGACAACGAGGGTATGACGTGCCCACTGCCACTACCTGACGACAATGAGGGCGAGGATACGCAACGCGCATCCACCACCACAGCGCTGACAACGGTGCAAAACAGTGCACCTGCTGCCACCACCATCACGACGACGAGAGTGAGGGTATGCAACGGCACACCCACCACCACAACACCAATGAGGAGGGCAACAGTGGAAAATGGCGTACCTGCTGCCACCACCACCATCATGACGATGACAGCACTGGTGAGGGAATGCAATGGCACACCCATCACCACAGTGCCGACGACAAGGGAGACGGTGGAGAGCAGTGCACCCACTGCTACCACCACCATTACAATGAGGGCAATGGCGTGCAATGGGGCACCCACCACCACAGCGCGCCCATTGCCACCACCCACAACAATGACGAGGTCGAGGCTACGTGACGGCACACCCTCCACCACAGTGCCAATGACGAGGGCGATGGAGTTAAACAGCATACCCACCACTGGCGCCATCACCACAATGACAACGAGGGCGAGGGTGCGCAACAGCTCACCCACCACCACAATGTTGATGATGGGGGCAACAGTGCAGATGCCCCACCATCCCGATGACGATTGGGGTATGCAACAGTGCACCTATCAACCGCGACAACAACGAGGGCGAGGGTACGCAATGGCGCACCCACCACCACAGCGCTGACGACAGGGTGACGATGCGGAGACAACGCTGAGGGCAAGGTGATGCAATGGTGGTGAAATTAGTAGGATTATTTAATTTTTAAATTAATTAATTTTTTTTCTTTCATTAATTTTTTTTCTTTCATTAATTGACTGTCTGATGAGTATGGAGCACCTGACTAACTGAGTAAAATAAACTACTAAACCAACTAACTGACTGATTAACTGACTAACTAACTAAATGATATACTGCTACTGCTGAACTGACTGAGTGACTAAGTGGCTGAGAAGATGGAGTACTGAACTAACTGAGTAACTGAGTGACTGACAAAATGAGATGCTGGACTAACTGTCTGGCTGTCTGGCTGGCTGTATGCAATACTGAGCAAATGGGTAGCTTACCAACTGCTGTCAGAAGCCAAATCTGCTGTAAGAACTGTTTTCTGACTGTCTGATGACCTGACCAATCTGCTACAGCTTAATTTGCTTGTGTCAGATAAATCAGCAAACCCAGATTAATCGCAAGTTTGCTGATGTGTTGTTGTGTGGTGGCGATAGTGGTGGTAGCAGTAGCGGCAGGTGTGCACGTGAGTGGCAGCGCCCGTGCATTTATTTGGAGTGTGGGTGGGACGGATAGCGGCAGCTGATGGTGTGAGGGATGGAGTGTGTAGCCAGGATATGATGGACAGACTGGCAGGTGGAGAGAGGTCGGGTGTGGTGAGTGTATGGTAGAACGGGTTGTGTGTAAAGGAAACGGAATTCAAACATTACCAATCACATGGTCCGTTCATACAAAAATTTTTCTAAGTCCCAACTTATTAGGAATTTATTACTATATTATATTAGGCTATCTACCCTAGTTACCCGTGTAGCGCTGTCGAACTCTGTAGCACTGTCAGCCTGTGCCTGTGTGACGTGATGTGACACTGTGTCATGCTGTGATGTTGCTGTAACACTGTGACACTATGACTCAGTTGCCATGTCACACTGACATGCTGTGATGTTGCTGTAAATTCTGTGACAACTGTGTGAAAATTAGTGGTTTGCTGATGTCCAATGACACTTTGTTACCGTCAAACCAGAGTTCCATGTCTAGAGGGGTGCCTTGGAGGTAGCGAAGTTCATGTTTTGCAGTGTTCCAATGGCACCTTTTGAGAGCAGAGCTGAAACGACTGAGAGTTCCAACGGAGTATGCGAGGTCCAGTTGTGTTCCCATCATGAGGTACATGAGTGAGCCTATGACCATTAGGTATGACATCTTAGTTCCATTTATGATTATCTCCAATACTGTGGAGTTATCCTCCGGATTGTTTGCAGACAACGACAGGCCATGAAGCATGGGTGATTGGCATGGAGTGGAGTTCGCCATTCCAGTGCACTGGAGAACAGTTTGCATGTACTGAGTTTGTGATAAGGATATAGTGCAGAGCTTTCAATTGCGTTGGACTTCAACTCCTAGGATGAACTTTGCTTCTCCAAGGTCGTGCATCTTAAAAGTGGATGATAATGATGATTTTATAGAGTTCATGAAACTCTGTGTGCTGGCAGCAAGGAGTATATTGTTGGTGTATACTACGAGAAAACAGACCTGATTTTGTTTTCGGAGGATGTAGAGACATGTCTCCACATTTAGCTTTGTGAAGCTGAGTTCTCCTAACTTTTTGTTCAGGGTCTTGTTCCATGTCCGACCTGCCTGTTTGAGTCTGTACAATGATCTCTGAAGTCGCCAACAATATCTGGGTTGAATAGGTACTCCCTCCGGAGGAAGGAGGTACAGCTCTTCTTCTAGTTCTCTGTTCAGGTATGCGGTAGAGACGTCCATTTGGTCCAACTCCAGATTGTATTTTGCTGCCAGGGCCACAATGGTCTATACAGAGTCAAGGTTTGCAACTGGAGCAAATACCTCTTTGTAATCTACACCTTCCTTTTGGGTAAAGCCCCGTACAACAATCCAGACCTTGTATCAGTCCATGTCTCCATTCTCATTGCGTTTGATTCAGAAAACAGGTTTGGAGGTGATTGGAGTTACTCTGGTGGGGAGCGGGACTGTCTCATATACATGGTTAGTGTCGAAATGACTGAACTTCAGTACTCCAGATTATACTCCGGAAGTATGGATGTCCAGATTGAGACAGTCCAGAGTTATACAATCCGGAACTGGATTAACCGGATAGCAGACTGACTCAGACTGACCTGGACTGACAGGATCAGTCATTGACGTTCTGCATTACTCATGACTAATGAGTATGACTCATGCTATAAAGCGGATTGGTAAGCTGCTCAGTCAGCAGCATAGCCTTGAGCATAGCATCTGTCAGCATTGCAGTGTATTTCAAATACAAGGCAGTGTATTTGAAATATGGCAGTGCAGAACAATAGGGAGGCAGTGTTTGCTGAGTTTGAACTAACACAGCCTAGTGCCTCATGGCACACAGCCCTGCATAGCCCGATGCCTCATGGCATCCTCATGCCCCGCGTTGCTATGCTGTATTAGGAAATTCCATGTGTACCTGAAACGTATAAATAGTTTCATGTATTTACGGTTATAATAAGCTTTTTATCTTCGCTTCTTTCATATCGTTCTATCGCCCCACTATCTAATCTCCAAGGAGATTATCTCTATACCTTCACCAAGCACTCTGCAAGTCAAGTGAGTCTCTTCGCTTGGCGATTATCCTTTCCCTGGCACTGCGCACCAGAGGACCGTGTTAGGACTTGCCACCCTATCCCCGTTCCTTTAGGTTATGAGCCCTGCCTAGATTGGTGGGCAAAATACTACTGTCTTTTGATATAGTCAAGATGTCTACCCGATCTATGGCGCAAGCAGAGCTTGAGGCCTTAACTGAACGATTCGCAACATCCCTGGGACGCGCTACCACTATTGATCTACTAGTGGAACATTGCGCTATGCATGCAATCGCCTATGCCGAGAATTCTTACGGCTGGACCGATTCTAGCAACCCATCGATCTTGCATTCGATGTTTGGTGCAGTAGTGGCAAATCCTGTTCTCATGTTTGAGGAACAATGGACCCACAATACTGACCGGCGGTTGTTCACAGTTCGCCGATCCGGTGATCCGATACAACCTGTCGAGATACACGAAACAAACATCGTAAGTAGATCTCCAGAATCTGTTTCTGGCTCTCCATTCCCATCTGTGGTGCCTGCCACAAACTCCGAGGGTAACACCTCTTGGGAACCTCCGACTTTTACCGATCATAATCCATCTCCGCACCATTATCGTTACTGGTTCGGAACAGTCCATCTTGGCGACCCTCCTGTTTCTCAGGAGGAGATTAGACACCTAGAATCGATCGCTATCAGTCGAGTACCGACCAAATATAGTCTGCGTCCAGTTCCCTATCCGCATTTTGCCATCCCCACTCCTACTCCCACATCTCCTCCTCCACTTCCTATCCAAATCTCAGAACCTTCGTCGTCTGGTGCAACTAGCGGTACAGACCCTGAAGGAGGTGAGAACCAGCAATCTGTTGCTGAGAATCCAGAGGAGATTGACATTCTCCCTCCTGCTATAGTCCAACAAGAATCGGATATACCATCTACACCTCTTCTGGACTATTCAATAGGACCTCATCCTCCAAGATATCTTCAGTCTGATCCGCGATCTCCTGCAGCTCGCTCTCCTCCATCATCTTCCTCATATCAGACAGCTCCATCCGTTCTAGGACCTCAGATTCCTAGACCTCCTAACCGTCCTCATTGTCACCAATCCAGTCACTCCAACTTCTCTTCCTCTTTAAACCTCCTTCCTTCCACAAATCCTCTTCAGTATGTCAACAACATCCTCCGTCAGTTCGTCCACAGCCATAGAGATCCAAGTAACCAGGGAGGCAGTTGTTCAAATGACTCCGACTCCTCGATCCCCATCCCGAGTCGGTATAACCCAGTCAACCTCTCTAGGAGATCAGGACCTCATGAACTCCCTCGCTGAGGCTCAGAGTCGAGCTCTCTATCAGGAACTCGACAGCATCTATGACGAGGAGGGATCGACCTCCGTTTTGCGAGTCCTGAGTCCCTCCCCTTTCTCCTTGGACAATTCAATGGAGGAACAACAAGAGGAAGGAGAAATTCCGTCCGGTTCTCAAATCCTCCCACTTCCGGAATACGCAACTTCCTTGGGGCAGTTACCTCAAGGATGGGAAGATGGAATGATAACAGACAACGGGCTCTACAAGCCAATCCGACTGGAAGGGTCCAGAATAATAGATCCGGAGACCAGATCTTATCTTCCCTATCTAGCGCCACACTTCCAACCAGCCGAATACGAGCAACAGCTCGTCAACGTCATTGACCATCTTGAGACTCCGGGACTTCCGAACAGAGTTCCAGCAGTCCCTCGCATTCTATCCAGAATCCCCCACTATCGCGGCCACAATCGCATTCCTCTCATGGCCGAAGCACTCCGAGAAGCAATCTATCCAATGGCTCACACCGATCGCCACGCTCGCGCGGTAGACGTTCAGGTGGAGCACCTCAACATTGATCCAGTGGTGCAAGCATGTCAATTGGGGCTGGGCCCCCATGACGACCGGGTACTGGGGATCCGAGGGACATTATATCACAACAAACAGCTGGTTTCCTTTCTTGAAGGCGCTCTGGGATATCCAATCCCAGTTTAACATTATTCCGATACCCCGCACGCCCTGATTCACTACCAGGGTTATGAAATTTTTTCTTTAGATGACAACGAATTCTGGACGTTTAAAAACGACCATATTGCAAACCGGCCAAATTTAGTCTTTCCAGACATTTGGGCTGAGGTTTCGTGCGATACCCAGGACATATTGCTCCCATGTTTCTATCAGGAGACGAAGGAACTGTACATTAATGATTTTGATGAAGATACCCAAGCAGAGGTGACTGTCCAAGTCCTAGAGGACTTTGCAGAGCAATGGGAACTCCGTGACTGCCGCATCGACGTTCCGACAGTCCGACAATGGAATAGGGAGTTCGACTGGCACTTCCGACGCCTATTCCGCCTCGAGAACCCCGGCTGGGCCAATATGGTCTGGAAATTTAATGAAGTCCAGGTAGAAAACTGGACTCTCGAAGACAACATCATCGGACTGGAAGAACGGGTCGAACATGCAAGAGGAATGATCAACACCTTCTCTGACCGCACTATCCGAGCAGAGCAGCATGCCACTCTCCAGCTGCAAGAAGCAGAGAGACTCCGTGCAATCGCACATACTGCAAATGCCAATTATAATCGGACAGTGCAATACCTCGGGCAAACCCGAGAGCAGAAGGACCTCCTTGCCGTGTGGAACAGCCGCTGGCGGACCATCAACAATAACCTCACTACGGAAAAAGAGGAGTTACGGAGACAGATGATCGAGTGGGACACGGAGATTCAACAACTCCATGATCGGATTTCAGAAATGAACAATTGGGTGTCGCTTCAAAATGATACCCATATCCTTCATGCCAAACGGCTGATGAACTTTGCACAGCGACAATCCGAAGAGCAGCAAGCAGACTTACAGTCCGAAAACCGAAGACTCCAACAAGATGTCTGGGGTCTCTTGCAAGAGCTTGCCGAATCCCGATCCCAAGAACGCCAACTCGAACAAACTCTCTGGGACAATCATGTCCACTCCCTCTCTCCTCTGCATGGAGGAAATCCTATTGCATCCGGACGTCCCTCTCCCACTAATCCGCCTATGGAGACGCCATTTAGAGAACAATCCAAAGACCACCCAGGTCCTAGCAGACCATATGGACGAGTTACTTCAGAAGACGCCAGATGTATGGCCTCTGCCGGGTTGTTACGGCGTTCCGTACGTCAGAGAAATCGGAAAGAGAAACCATACTCTAAGTAGAGGATTCTTCATCTCGGACTTTTATCTTGGACAAACTTTCTTGCATCTAACCCTTTGTACTCTGACCATTTTTCTAGTTCCCTTTGTTTCTTGTATGACTCTATACTCTTTCGGATCCAGAAATATCGACAATCCCCATTTCTTTTATACTGTGTACTACAATAAAATTGAGCAAGCTCAATTACCGGACTCCAAATGGATCTGAGATATCGATGCACAGTGGTCCCTGGTTTATCCGGACCAAAACGGGGATTGGCCCTGGACCCAGAGTCGGAAACATCGGAAACGATCGGAACATCGGGTCAAAAGGAGATTCAAACGGAGACACAGGAAACAATTCCGGAAACTCGGATTGTTCCTAGGACCGGATACAATCATTCCAGAATGGCTATTTGCGGAACCACAGGCACCCACACCAACTCCTTTCCCCCACACTTCATTTCCAAAGAGTGAAACACTTACTAACTCCTTTTTGGAATTTTCAGTTGCTTCTTTCCTTTCCTGGTGACTTATGGCATCCATCAAGATCGGACAAGAGATCACTAATCGCATTAAGATTCTACAAGGTCCTACCAATTATGACACTTGGGCCAACCAGTTACGAAATGTCTTGGTTATCTGTCAACAATGGGATATTGTTTCCGGAACATCTTTCTGGAGCAATCAGACTGATGCTGCTGCACAAACTCTTTGGATTACCAGAGATCAACAAGTGTATGCATTGATTAATGCATACTTACCTGAATCCATGCAGAATGCGGTATCCTTCACGCATCGGACTGCTACCCTAGCCAACCCGGCTTATATGCCCGGATCAACCACCGTTGCTCCCACTTATGACGAAACATATTCCGTAGCCAAGGACTTGTGGGATCACTTGCAACAGAACTATCAGCCACAAGGCATCTCTGGATACTATTCTCTGTTCCAAGATGTGCTTCGCTATCGATTCCATGGAGACAAAGATATCTCCGTGCAGATTGTCGAAATGCAAGGCCTTATCCATCGTGTTGCCTCCACGGGATTGAACATTCCTGCCGAGATCTCTACCATGATCCTCCTAAATGCGTTACCATCCTCATATCATAATATGGCATCCACTTTAGTGCATACCATAACACAGGCAAACTTCCTTCCTGATACGATCACTGCCAGTATCCTGCGCAAATATAATCTGCACAAGGGTACCCATTATCGCCATTCCTCCTCTGCCAAATCCCTTATGTCCTGCATCCAATCCCCCTCCATTTCCTCCGGTGCTTCGGCATAGCGTACTACAGCCATTCATAATGCTCTGGTTCATCAACCGTGTGGCAAATGTGGGAAGAGTAATCATCCTACTGAACGCTGTTGGAGTGGACAGGGACGACCCTCTGGACCTTCAGGTAATCAGAGGAGACCTGGGCAGAAGAGATCAGCAAAAGGCAAAGCTTTCGATCGTCGCCAGAAACAAAAGGCGAATAAAGGAAAGAAGAAAGCCGGTGCGCATTTTCTTCAGGAGGAAATTGACTTTGCCTACATGGCAATGGCAGATGACCCTCTTTCTCCAGTTCTGAAAGAAGAGGAGACCACGTATGATGGCTGGGATAATCAGTCCATGATCGTCAATGATGGATGGAACACTGACAGACAAGATGTCACCATGGATGATGGGTTTGCAGATGATTCCTTTCGGCCCAACGATGCTCATTCCTTTCCGCTTATCCAGCTTCCTCCTCGTCCCGTCTCCCGTTGAGGGATTGACATCCGGACCATCTGGAGACATCTCGGACTGGAATCTGAGACCCGGATCTTCGGAACACACAAAGGGGAAGAGGCGGAACAACCGGAAGCAGGCTTCTGAGAAAAAGGATCATACCGGTGATAGTTACAATGGTGACACACGCTGGACCAGGACGGGTACATGGAAACATGGATACGACCTGAGTGAACTTGTCAAATGGGGCAGTCCGGATGAATCCAGATATGTAGAAGCCTCCTATGAATGCGATGACTCTTTTGACTGGTATTGCGGAATGGCCAGAGTTACCTCAACTGAGTTCCATACCCACGATCATTGGATGGTGGATAGCGGTGCAACACACCATATCACCCCTTATCTTGGAGATTTTATGTCGCTAAGCGACGGGGAGAAACATTGCGAAGTTGCTAATGGAGCAGTCATGACTATGACTGGACCCGGACATGTTATTATCAAGTCTGGAGATCACTCACCATTAATTTTGCGAGGCGTGTGGTATTCTCCGGATTCACCACATAGACTTTTATCCTTACCGGCATTAACCAAGCTCAGGTTTACTGCCGAGATCACACAAAAGGCTACAATTATTCGGAACAAACATGGCCAAGAGGTGTTGCAGGCACTTGCCTTTTCTCCTTGCAGTGGACTTCATTGGTTTCAGTCACAACAGATTATTCCGGTGAATTGTTCAACCATGTCTTTACAGGAAAAGGATTCTTTTCAACTGTGGCATTATCGCTATGGACATGTGTCCAGTAATGCGATCCGGAATGCTCATAAGACCTGTCTTGGCATTCCACCCCTATCTCCTCCAGATCATCGTCTCTTTTGCAAGGGATGTTCTTTAGGCAAACATTATCTAGCACCTCATCCAGAATCTCGTTCTCGTGCACCTGCTGTTCTTGCGCTTGTGCACACCGATCTTCTGGAAATGCCGATTCAATCTCGGAATCACAATAAATGGGTCATTACTTTCCTGGACGATTATAGCTCTTATGCCTGTCTTGCTTTCTTAAAGCATAAATCTGATGCTTTTGATGCTTTCAAATCTTACTTGGCAATGGCCGAACGGTCTACTGGTTCTTCCTTTATCATTCTACGTTCGGACTGAGGGGGGGAATTCACTGGGACACAGTTCCAATCGTTCCTTACTTCGAGAGGCATTCAACATCAGTTGACTGTTGCCAGAGAACCACAGCAGAATGGACGTGCAGAAAGATTCAACCACACTATCCTAGAGAAAACCAATGCCATGATGCATCATGCATGCCTTCCGAAAGTATTTTGGCAGGATGTAATGGAAGCAGCAGTGTATACCTATAATCGCCAACCCATCCGAAGGTTGAACTGGGCGACCCCTATTTCAAGATGGGATCCCCATATACAGAAACCGGATATTTCATCATTCCGGGTCTTCGGCTGTCATGCTTACGTCTTCATTCATAAAGAAGACTGGAAAGACAAACTTTCTCCTAAAGCCAAAGAAATGATCTTCATTGGTTATCCAATAGGAACCAAGGGTTATAAATTTTACGATGTTCAAGATCGAAAGATCATCATCGCTAGCAGTGCCACTTTCAACGAATTCTCCTTCCCCAAATGTTCTGAAGGGTATAACGAACCTGACCTGATACAAATCCCAAATGATGACAACAACGATTTGGAATATGAAGACGATGGAAAAGATGCCTCTGAGGACGCTCAAGCCCCTATTCCGGACGTCTATGGACCAGACTTTCGGTTCAATCCTATTATTCCAGATCTGCCACCCAATCAAGATCCACATCCGGAGCAGTTACCGGATAATCCTCCTGATCCATCATCAAGAGAATCTACTCCCCCTATTCCTGGACCTAGCACACCAGTGCGACCTCCTCGACCACCTCCTGTGGAACCTCCACAACTCCCCAGGAGATCACAAAGACAGAGAGCTCCTAGATTTGTACCAGACAATGTCTATGGACAAA
>JBBPUG010001235.1:0-11085 GCA_038094535.1 Tubosaeta aff. alveolata
GATGTTCCCCCTTGTTCCATCACATTCCACAGTGTTCCATTCTCCCACGACTAGAACACTTATATACCAGATCGCTTGTATTATAGTTCCTTACTCTGAATCTACGCACCTGGTGCTAGACCTTCTTTGTCCTCGAGCGATTCTCGAGTCCTCTGAGCTCCTCGACATTGTCCTCAGTCCCAGCTAACGTCCTTCGTCCTTGAACCTCGAAGCTCTCTATCCTAAGTCCCTTGTCTCTTGTTTATTGTCTTCATCAAACTCATTCCATACTCTCGAGCGATTCTCGAGATCAGTGTGCTCCCTTGTCCTTGTCCTCTGTCCTCTGCCTTCAGTTCGCACTAAGCTTGCTGGGAGAGATGCTGTGGTACCTCTTCGTGAGCGTCCGCCTCTCTTGGGTTTAGTCGAACACTCTCTCGAGTACACCTTGTCTCCTCGGGTGCACCTCGCGTTACAAGCATCAAGATCAGTGTAAAGGAAGGTAGTGCTTTCAAGAAGCATATCAGCCATGTTCCTGGCCTCACAGTCGCTGGATGCACACTACAGAAAGGATATAATAATTGTGAGAGCAGTGGAACCAATGTTGTGACTCCAGGTACACACATGTTGATACGCCTTCCATTTCCCATCTTTGTCAGCATCAACTAACCAAAGCACAAAAATAGACTTACAACTAAGACAATAGGCCCCCACACTTCGAAATCCATGGTTGATGGGTCAAGATCCTTGTCATAGCTCACAAAAAGTAGGAGAGCATATAATATTGCAGCACGTGAGACGGACCAAGCATCATCATTGCTACCTGCCCAGAGTAGCAAGGTTGGGATCAGCACCTCTTGCCACTTACCATCAACCTGTATTGCAGCAGGCAGCCCAGATTTTGAACAGCTTGAACCAGGGCCAGAGCTCAATGAGACCTTAGCATGCAGTGGCTCTAAAACTGGCTGGAACTGGTTTATGTTTCCTGTGGGGATGGATTGTGGCGAAGTGAGGGCAGAATGATTTGCCTGACTCTGCTTAAGCCTTTTGGCTGGCCAGGCAAGCATGTTGATGCAAGACTAAATATATGTCAGCTTCTAAACCAATTAGATTGACAAACGTGCATGCCTACCTGATTTGTGAAGCGAGAAGCGGCTGTAAGGTGATGTACGGCAGGTGGTAAGGTGTGTGTGTGATGCCCTGCACCCACTATCAGCTGGGAGTCATTCTCTTGAGCCTCCAACTCCATCGGTGTAACGCAAAGCATACTCAAGAGAGTGTTCGACTTAACCCAAGAGAGGTGGACACTCATGAAAAGGTACCACAGTGTCTCTCCTAGCAAGCTAAGTGCAAACCAAAGACAGAGGACAAAGGATGATGATGAGGGAGCATACAAGTCTTGAGAATCGCTTGAGAACAGAGAATGAGTACAACAAAGATTGTAGATTAAGGACGAAGGACTTAGGAGTAGGAGATTCGAGGAGTTAGGACGAAGGATATTGACTGAGACTGAGGACAACGACAAAGAGCTCAGAGGACTCGAGAATCGCTTGAGGACAAGGAATCAGTATGCAGAACAATGTTAATATACATGATTGGTACTTGTACTGAACTAACTAAGGACCAAGAGTAATCTACTCTAGGCATACCATTCAACAATGAAACATGGGACGAGAACCATGATAGACTAGCCCAGATGGGGCAGACTCTCACAGAGAGGTCAACAGCATCCTGTCTAGTAAGCTAGCAATGAGCGACTGGGGATGAACCAGAAGCCAGAGTGACAAGGGACAAGTGATGAGCTGCTGGGGATAGCCAGGAGCCGGAGTTGCTACCTTAGACTGAGGATCGTCTCAGGACTCTAAGAGCCAATGAGGAATTGAAGGGAGGATGTAGGCAGACCAGGTTGACCAGGTAGATTCAGAGTGAGGAACCATTGTACAGGCGATCAGGTATATAAGTGTTCCAGTCGTGGGAGAATGGAACACTATAGAATGCTATGGAAGGTGGAGAGGCATTGCCATCGTGAGAGAGACAGCTGCAGAGCAAATCATCCAATAAGAGAGCAGAGATAAGGCAAGACAAAAGAAGGAACTGTAGAGTTGAGTCATCTACCTTGGAAAGGAAATGACAACAAGAGGAAGTCATCAGAAAGAGAAAGGTAAGAGGATGAGACAACAGTTCAAGATTCTACTCAGGAAAAAGAAGTAAGCCTGAGAGATAAAGATATGAGTTATCACCTGAAGGAAGTGTTGATAGCTGTAACACTAGGCATACTCAAGAGAACGTTCGACTTAACCCAAGAGAGGCAGACGCTCATGAAGAGGTACCACAGCGTCTCTCTTTAGCAAGCTAAGTGTGAAACGAAGACAGAGGACAGGGGACGATGACAAGTGAGCACACAGTCTTGAAAATCGCTCAAGGACAGAGAATGAGTACGACGAATATCGTAGATAGTGAACTAGAGTTCAGGGTTAAGAGATTCAAGGAGTTAGGACAATGGATGTTGATCAAGACTAAGGACAACGACGAGGAGCTCAGAGGACTCAAGAATTGCTCGAGGACAACCAACTAGTACGCAGAACCACATAGATTCAGTGTAAGGAGTAAAAGTACAGGGCAAGTGGTATAAGTATTCCTATCGTGGGAGAATGGAATGCTATAGAATGCAAGGGAATAAGGGAACACATCACCGTCATGAGAGAGACGGCTGTGGAGCTAATCATCCAATGAAAAGAGGTTTACATAAGAGATAAGCAGGCAAGAGAAGAAGATGGAACAAGGAAGAAGGGAGAAAAATTGTAACATTACCCCCTTTGTACAATTGAGTTACCAGCTCAATTATCCTCTTCGTAAACATCAGCAACTTCCTCAGCAAAAAGTCCTGACATATGTGCAGCATAAGGACAGTCATTAGTGACATGACCTTTGCCATTACAAAGAGCACAAAGTCTGCTAGAACAAACATGTGGTCCATGACCCCAGTGGTGGAAAAAGTCACAGAAGGATTGAAGACAAAGGATGGCTCTATGGCCGGAGCAGGAGTGCCACAACGAGGGCAGTGATATTGAGGGCAATCGACTCGATAATGGCCAGTACAATGGCAATAAAAACACACCATAGAAGGAGTGGCATCTCGGAGGACAAACCAAGATTCCAGGACTTGGGTGGGAGAGTTGAGTATCAAACGTCCATCAGCAAGACGTTTGTACAGAGCCCAAACTTGAGCTTGGGCGGCAAAGTCAATGAAGGAAGAGCCATCAGAGATGGAGGCGCTGTTTACTGCATCAGTCATTCTTGCTAACAGAGATGGATTGGGGGTGGAATCAGGAGGAGGAGGAGGCATGTCGAAGTATATAGGTCCTATATCAATTATGTCTGAGTTTGAGGATGACGAGGAAGGAGGAGGAGAGGATAGACGATCCACTAAGGTGCGAGATGTGGACGTAGCAGGAGAAGGAGGAGCTGGAACTGGGAGAGGTGGTTCAGAGATAGGCGATTGAGTAACTTGACCACCTTCCAGATGAGAGGTAACGTTTTCGAGGTAAAAGTCTCGTTCCTGTGGGTTTAAAGACAAAAAGATGGGAAGAAAGGTCGGAAGTACAAGTCAAATGGGAAGTCTAGGTACGAGATCGGCAAAACAGTTAAGTACTAACAGATCTAGGACCTGTTCAGACAGCTGCCCAATTGCGACACGAAGAGGAACTCCAAAAGAAGAGGGCAGGTTTTGTGGGCAGAATGAAAGTGAAGGTTTTAAATGCACACCACAGTATGAAATAATCCAATGAGATGACGCAAAATGTTATCGTCTCGATACAAAGGATCCTCTGGAATGATACACCAAAGGGCAGGATTAAAGAGGATGGCCGAATAGAGAATTGGCAAAAGACAAGGCAGAAGCAAAGAAGGTTGAACAGGATAAGAACGTAAAGGCGATGAGTCTGACATGGTAGAGGAGTGAGATCGAAGAGTAATAGACATAAAAGTAAACGAAACTATATGTGTGAAGGAGACTTCCTTTGATTTTGAAGAGAAAGGTAATTGAGAGAACCGTTAGACCAGTGCAGAAGAGAAAACAAGGAGAGAAACAGGATGAAGAATGCATTGCCAGAGGATCAGGTACTAGGTAGCGGCGCTCAGCAGCATGCTATGACTTTCACTGATTCAAGCCGAGTGCAAGTGAGTGAGGAAAGGAAGTAGGATGTACAAAGGGGAGAGACAAGTTACTTCAGGGAGTGGGAGTGTTTATAAGTAGAAAGGATCCTGGGAGCATGATGGAGATTTTCTTCGGGTTCCCATGTGGCTTCGGACCAAGAGTATCCCTTCCATATGGTCAGGTACTGATAGTTGCCATGGCAGCCTTTGTGTGATAGGATAGCTTCCACTTCAAATTCTTCTTCGTCATCAATAATATCCAGAGGTGGTTTGAGAAAGGAAGGTCCATGTGCTTCTGTCTGTTTGAAAGGAGATAAGAGGGAGGCATGGAATGTGTCATGGATTTTCTAGGAAGGAGGTAGTCTGAGACGGTAGATGAGGGGAGAGATAATTTGGGAGATCTCGAAAGGTCCATGTCATTTGGGGGCGAGTTTTCTGGAGGGGTAAGGGATCCAAAGATTGGTGGCTTCCAGCCATACCTTGTCTCCGACTTTCCAAGGGGAGAATGAGCAGGTGGAGTGACGAGTCATTGTCAAATGAGCAGAGTCATGTGCGGCAAGGGCTTTTTCTCATGCCTTGGACAGGGCAATCAGTCTGTCAGACAGAGTGGGGATGAATGTTTTACCCAGAGTAGGAAATGAGTGGGGTTCGTAACCAAGGAGGAGGGAGAATGGAGATGTCTTAGTGGAGCTATGAAAGGCAGAGTTGTGATGGAATTCGGCAGTAGTGAGGAATTTGGACCAGGAATGGGGATTGTTGGCACAGAAGATACGGAGGTAGGTTTCGAGTTCTTGGTTTATACGTTCAGTTTGGCCATCGGTCTGGGGATGATATGCAGTGGAGAGTCAAATGTCGTACTGGAGGAGACGAGCGAGTTCTAGGGAAAATGCAGAGGCAAACTGTGGGTCACGATCTGAGATGATAGAATCGTAAAGACTGAAGTGTTTGAATACATTGTCGAAGAAAAGTTTGGCCACTCCTGCGGCATCAACGGTTTTGTTACAAGGGATGAAAATTACCCCCTTTGTAAGGCCATGGTCGACCACGACCATAATAGAATCAAAATCAGAGGACAAAGGGAGATCGGTGATAAGATCGGCAGAGATTTGTCGAAATGGCAAAGATGAAGATGATGGGATCGGGTTCAGGGGAGTGACAGTGGGGTGAGTATTAACCTTGGACTGTTGACATATGGCACAGCCGGCCACAAAGTTCTTGACGAAAGTACCAAGTCCAGGCCACCAAAAGTCACATTCTAGGATTGCCTTCGTGTGGAATTGACCAGCATGGCCAGTGGTGGGAGAAGAGTGAATGCTGTGAAGAAGCATAGATTGGGACGAGGGTGGAACATATAAACGACCTTTGTAGAAGAGGTGGCCATTATCAAACAACCAGTCTTGGAGCGAGGAATGAGGGAATAAAGGTGTTGCTTCTTCTATGGCTTTGAGTGCACGAAGTATGAGTAGGTCAGACGAGGACGAGGATCAGATGTAGTTGAGGAGTTTTAAATCAAGGGCATTGATGACAACAGGATCAGGGAGAATGGCTGCATCAGAGTTGTCAGAGGAGGTGTCGATGGAGTCTTTTTGGGAAAGAGCATCCACTGGACCCATCTGGGTTCCAGGGGTTACTTTCCAGACGAGGTCAAAGTCAAGGAGGAAAAGGGACCAGTGGGCTTGACAACAGGAGAGTTTGCGGGGGTCTTTGACAAAAGAGAGGTTCTTATGATCTGTGATTATCGTGACGGGGTGCGAAGTTCCAAGGAGGTATTGTCGCCATTCTTCAAGGGAGAGGATAGGCATCTGCATGGGTGTACCCATGGGTGTCAGCACCTCAACCCACACCCATACCCATGAATATACCCATACCCATGGCATGGGTATGGGTATTCCCACGGGTATCCATGGGTGTCACACAGGTCCCCCAATCCATGGGTGAACCCATCACCACAACGCCGACGACATGGGCAACGTTGCAGAACTGCGCACCTGTGCCACCACCACCATCACCATGTGGACGACAAGGGTAAGGCGCACCCACCACCACAATGCCGATGGGGGTGACATTGTGAAATGGCACACCTGCTGCCACCACCACCACCATCATTGAGAGGACAACAAGGGCGAAGGTACGCAACAGCACACCTGCCACCATAGTGCCAAGTGATGGAGCAAAACAGCACACCACCACCATCACTTCGACGACGACGAGGGTGGGGTATATGCGACGGCGCACCCACCACCACAGCGCTGACGACGAGGGCAATGGTGTGATGCGGCACACCTGCTGCCACCACCGCCATCACTGCGACGACGAGGGCAAGGGTATGCAACAGCACACCCACCAGCTGACGACAAGGGTGTGGTGTGAAACAGCACACCTGCACCATCACCACCATCACTACAATGACGACGAGGGTGAGGGTACACAATGGCGCACCCACCTGCAACATTATGATGATGACGGTGAAGGCAAGGGTATCCAATTGCACACCCACCACTGCAGCACCAACAACAATGCCCGTCACCACCATGGGATGACACGGAGGGCGAGGACTGCACAACGGTGCACCAACACTCCACCGTGACGACAATGAGAGGGCGAATTGGCATACAACAGCGTGCCAGCGGGGGTGGTGCATGACACGCCCACTACTACTGTGATGAAGATGGCAGCAGCAGGGACAACGAAGTTGCGCAACTGTGCGCCCACCACAGCCAGGACAGTGAGGGCGCCATGACCCCCATTGCGACGCTATCACCCACGTCCACTGCGTGTCAGGTTGTGGCACGGACACACCAACCACGGCAATGGCAGAGCCATAGCATGTCTACCCCCACCATAACGACGAGGAGCGGCATGGGTGGGCGCAGACACACCACGACAACGGCACAGGCAGAGGGATGGCATCGCGCCTACCCCCACCATAACGACGAGGATGTGGATGAGGTGGCGAGGACACCATCCCGACAACAACGACAGCAATGAGGGGGCATAACATTGCACCATCACCACAGTGCCGATGACGACAAGGGCGAGGTGGCGCAACGGCGCACCCACCACCACACTGCCGGCGATGACAAGGGTGAGGAACAACGATGGGGAGGGCGAGAGGGGCGATGGCCTGCAGTGCTATCCTCCCACCACCACATGATGATGAGCTGGGCCAGGGCTGGGCAATGACGTGCCACCACATGACAACAACATGGATGTCGTAGGGGGTGGACAATGATGAGCATGAGGGTAGCATGATACCTTGCCCACCATTACCATGCAGCAATGATGGGACCATATATGTCTAGGTCTTATGATATACCCATGCATACCCATACC
Organism: Tubosaeta aff. alveolata; assembly: GCA_038094535.1. Classification (NCBI taxonomy): domain Eukaryota; kingdom Fungi; phylum Basidiomycota; class Agaricomycetes; order Boletales; family Boletaceae; genus Tubosaeta; species Tubosaeta aff. alveolata. The sequence continues at coordinate 7,465 of JBBPUG010001235.1, forward strand.
CATGACCCATGTAGGTTACCCATACCCATGCAGATGCCTAGGCGAGGATGACAGCCAGGAGTTCCCTGTCATAGATGTTGTAGTTATGTTCAGTGGGGGAGAAGGTTTTCGAGAAGTAGGCGCAGGGGTGGAGGTCACCATTGACATCAGCTTGGAGGAGTACAGCTCCAGAGGCGATCAGGGAGGCATCGGTCATGATGGAGAAAGGACAAGATGTGTCAGGGAGGGCAAGGACTGGAGTGGAGCAGAATTGAGTGATGAGGGAACAGAAAGCAGTTTCTTGAAGTGAAGTCCATGACCAAGGTTTGTTTTTGCGAGTGAGGAGGACGAGAGGAGCGACGATATTAGAGAAATTAGGGATGAACTTCCGATAGAAGTTGGCGAAACCGAGGAAACTGCAGATTCCTTTGACGGATGTGGGACGTTTCCAGTCTTTGATGGCAGCAAGTTTGACAGGGTCCATCTCAAGTCATCCTTGACCGATGATCATGCCGAGGTATTCCATCTGAGGGGTGTCGAAGGAGCATTTGGAGATTTTGAGTGAAAGGTGGTGTTCTCTGAGTCATTGTAGGACTTGACATGTGCGATCATGGTGGAGTTCTATGTTGTCTTTTGTGTGAATGCCTAGGTCGTCCATGTAGATTTTCAACCAACGTTCCACTAACATATTAGCAAAGATATGATTCATGAAAGCTTGGAATGTGGGAGGAGCATTGTTGAAGCCGAAGAACATTACAGTGGGTTCAAAAAGTCCGAGCAGGGTGATGAACGCCGCTTTCCATTGGTCCTCTTCTCAAATTTGGATGTTGTTGTATCCCCATCGTATGTTGAATTTGGTGAACAGGGTTGAGTCCTTCATGTCATCAATGAGATCTGAGATGAGTGGAAGGGGATACGCATTGTGAATGGTAAACAAATTGAGATAGCGATAATCCTAGCATGGACGAAAAGAACCATCTTTCTTGGGTACGAAGAAAAAGGGAGAGGCTTGTGGGGACTTTGATGGGACAATGCAGCCAGTTTTCAAATGTTCTTCAACAAAGAGGCAGCATGCCTCCTTTTCAGCAGGGTTTAATGAGTAGACTTTGGCAATCTTTGGGACGAAGGTGGGCTTAAGTTCGATAGTATGATCATAGGGTCGATGAGGTGGGAGTGTGTCAAAGGTTTTCTCAGAGAACACATCTTCATAGTCTTGGCACCAGGTGGGGATTTTATGTTTGAGTTTGGCCGCCTGTTGGGCCAGTTGGGTTGAGAGAGTTACTTTGTTAATCTCATCCCGGGGCAGACACTCACAAAGAGGTACCACAGCATCCTGGGATGGAGTTTCCTTGTTGATGCTTACCGTACTGTGGATCCAATCGATGGTAGGGTTCCATTGTTTTAACCAGGGCATTTCTAGAATGATCTGTCGCTTGCCGAGGGTGACAACCATGAGATCGAGGTGGTTGTTGAACGAGGAGATTTGAGCATTAGCTCAGATCCTAAATTTGATAGCTCCCTTTTGGTTGGGGAGCCATCGACGTTGTAGGCCATGAGGGGTTTCTGGATATGTCTGATTCCCATACAAAGGGGAGGGACGAGGCTCGGATCAATGAAGTTACTGGTTGCCCTGCAGTCTATGAGAGCAACAGTCTTGACAATGTTAGAACCAACTTGGAGACGAATGGGTAAGCAGAGGGCTCTTTTGTAGGGTAATCCGATGAGGATGTGGGGGGAAGAAGGTGTAGATGGTTCCTTTTCCATTAAGAAGTCCTGGACAGCAAGAGCGGCGACTTCTTCATCCGAGGGTTCTTTGTCAGGTTCACAGAGGGTTTTCAGGACTTGAAGGATTGTGGCGTTAGAGCTCTGCATGGGTAAACCCACAGATATCACAGCCACCACCCGTATCCGACCTGCAAACAACCCATACCCTCCGCACCCACGGGTTAGATATACAATGGGTATTGGGACGGGTACATGGGTCTGTACCCTCAACGGATATTACCCATGGGTACCAACTCAAGTGTCGAGACATTGTACATAGAAACATCTAAATATCAATGCTGTCCCATCCATCCGGCAGAATGACCTCCATGTCACCCTCAACATCATCCATCAAAACGACCGGTTTGACATCACCATCCTTGACCAGACCCATCGCACTCCAGGACCCGAGGCACAATAGTGCTCGTGTAGTTTGTGCACTCAGGGAATTGCAGACATGAGGTAGAACAAGGAGACCTCGGCTGAAGAGGCGCTCAACATCGACAGAAGTAGCTGTAAAGTTTGATACGTTAGTGGATTGTGTGAGCAACCTACAGTGAGGCTGAGCCATACCTGGAATTGTGAGATAGTCAGTAGCCATGCAAGCGAGGCGAGGGTACATGTCTCGGTGCTCGTGCCACCATGTGATCACGTTAGTGATGCTCTCAATGTCTGCGGCAAGGTATACATCCAATTCATCGAGCAGTTGCTTTGTTTTCGCTTTAGCCAGTGTTGGAAGGTTGTTGAATAGGTTCTCAGACATCTGTGAGTGGTTTGGAACGATCAATCAGATTACTACCATGATAGCTTAGGTCCTACCTTCTCTTTGATACACACATCTGTGTCCTCCAAATCTTCATCATTTATGGCATGGTGTGAGGCGTACGTGTTGCTGTAAACATCACGGACAAGGTTTTGCGCAGTAGTGATCCACTCAGCTGACCAGCCAGCTGCCTTGAAGTACTCGAGTTTGTGTCCAGGATGTAGGACTGTCATTACTTGTTAGAATCATGTATTGTGTACAATGAGAGAATCGGAAACACGTACCCATGGTGATCTGATATAACTTTGAATGGTCCGTTTTTGAGTAGTAGTGGTTGAGGGTTTTTTTGCCAAGCTCAATGGCAGCATGAATGGCAGGATGGAATTCCTATTTCTTAAGAAGGCCGGTGGTGAAGGTTGTGTTGATGTAGTCCATGGCAGGAATAACCATGGCAAGGTTAGGTGTTGCACGCGAGAAGAAGACAGTAGTGTCCTTCAAAATCTAAAATCACGTGATGGTCAATGTGTTTGCGGCCACATAAGTCTCACTGACCTTCAGGATGTCGCACATCTGTTCCACCAAACCCCACTCCTGCTTGTCAAGAGCATACTTGCTCAGACCAAGCTTGTGCTTGTCTGTGATTGCATCAATTCCCAGCCGGTATTCAAGCATGAAACACAGCATGTCAAATGTTGAATTCCATCAGGTTGCAACATCACGCGGGATATTTCGGACGGGAAGTTCAAGCTCTTCCAGCATGCTCCTCCAAGCTGGAAGAACCTTGGTTGTTGAGTGTATAATTTTATATGCCAGCTTGCGAAGCTACGACAGATAAGTGCTACTTTAATGCATGCATTGTAGCTTACCTTTGTGAGTATCAGTTGGAGCGGACAGATGTGACGGGAATATACGAGCGAGAGTGGCGCTAAACGAGTAAGACTCAGTCAGCGCGATCATGCGATGGACTATGTGTATATTCACCTAAACAAGTAAGACTCAGTCAGCGCGATCGTGCGATGGACTATGTGTATATTCACCTAAATGAGTAAGACTACGAAACAAGTCAATGAAGTGTAAGGTAAACGAATCTACGACGGATGCTCACCTCAGTCAGC
>JBBPUG010001236.1:0-11085 GCA_038094535.1 Tubosaeta aff. alveolata
TCACAGTTTGCGGTCGGAAAAGGACATTTCTGGTCCTGAACTGTCCCTTTGTGGATATAAAGCAAATTTCATCAGCCCGCGATGCTGCAGTGACGAGGATAGATGCGGCACTCAACGCTGTGACAAATGATGTGGGCGAGTGGACCATATTCCATTCCAATGAAGGTGTGGTTCTCATTTGTGTATTCATGTAAACTACTACATGTATTCATCATACGAAGTGAATTAGCAATATTGAGGAGAAAGCTTACAGTGGGGCGTAGAAGTAGCGGGTTTTGCCACGGATGTGGCGCTTCGCCTGTTATTATATAATACCCCGCCATATCAGAGAGCGCTGCACGACATAGCATCATGTTTTGCTGCACATCATCGCTCGTTCCCTCTGCACGCTCGTGCACCAACTGCACTATAGACGGCTATGAAGATATATTCTCGTATACTGTACTGTCATCAAGGTGTGCCAAACGCGTAGTCGCCATAGATGTCCTCTTCCTCCAATCCTCTGTTGCGTTCTCCAGATAACTCCACCTCTCCCGAATCATCCGTATTCGCATCACTATCACTCTCATCACTTCTTCCGGCCATCAAGGACTTCCAAGCCATGTCTTCATCGTCCTCCAACTCATCCTCCGACCCTTCCGGTGCAGACACACACTTGGTTGACTGGCTATCATCATCACTATTCTCGTTTCCAGTGTCGTCCATATTCTTATCATCTTCATCTTCCAGAATGGAGTCCCAATCATGTGTCGCTTTGTGTCTGACCCTCCACCCTGATGCCGCATGAATGCGTCACGATCAAAAAACCTACATGCTCAATGAGCCAACATGGTAAGTAATACAATTATGAAGACATACATTCCGACAAAGTAATAGTTCCAATCATAGTATCCGTTTGGTGTGCTGTCCACCTTGTGGTGAGCTTTTGATGGGCCAAGGAGTTCATCTGTAGAGCCGAATGCGAACGTGGGAATGAGGTGGACCCCTCTAATGATGTTTTCAGGGTCTACAAAACCAAATGGGTCTGCAGATGGATTGTGAATGTTCTTGAACTGGATGTGATGGAGGCATTTTTCGCCCCAACCTGATGGGTAGTTGATGTCAAGTGCAAACCAACAGACGAAGAGCACATCCATCCGGGTTGGCTCCGAGAAACATGAGTATGTGTCCTTCTGTACTTGGACCAATACGTGGAAAATGTAGACGACACGCACATACCAATATGGGTGTTTTCCCTCATCCTCGTGTGCTAACAACATGATGTCAGCTTGAGAAAGTGGATTGATAGTGTCTTGCTTGCGTCGTAAGTTGTACGTTGTGTAGTTCACAGATAGAGTACTATGAAAATAGACACGGTTATCCTTGATATTGATACAGAGCCAGTCTGCGTCTGAGAAATTGTGCTCGTCACCATTGTATGCCATGCCTCGTGTTCAGGCTAATAGATGGTCCTGGAGACGAGTAAGAAAGTTCTAAATCCACAGTCAAATAGTTGCCATTTTAAGGTCAGAATGCCACTTACATTAAATGCAGGATCATCTTGGCGCTCTGATAGCCAGGCAGTGAGGTTATCAGTTTTCTGGGATGACTCAGTGATATGATAATGCTCAGATGGCCAGCTGCACACACGCCATTTGGTTTTCATCAGCAAACCGTCCCTTTCCCTTAGCCAAGGCTCCAGAGCCCTAGCCGAAGCCCAGTTCGGCACAGCATGTCCCAGGGCTGTTGGGCTCGGCAAATCTCGGCAAAATCTCGGCTAATGTTTGACAGCGCGCCGGAAATTAACTACGGTAGATAGCTAATAAAGTGTAGTAATTGATTCCTAATGCTCGGACACTTAGCGAAATTTTTGCACGAACGGATCATGTGCAGGTATGTTTGATCTCGTTTTGCCTTACTAATTTTTGCTAACGACTACTTACACTCGTCCCATCCTGCCCGCTCAGTCCCTCCCGCACACCATCACCACCACCAGTCGTCAAGTCACCCACGCTCCAAACGAGTGCGCGCACTGCGCCGAATGGCGAGCACACCCGTTCACTCACTCACCCGCGCGCCCACTCACTGAACTCCGCATGCACCATGTCGGGCATGTGCCACCCCTTTCGTGCGCACACCCACCACCACCGTCTCTGCGACAACAATGGGCACAGGCAACGCAACGGTGTTCCCACCACCATCACCACAACCACGACGAAGAGGACGAGGGGGCACAGGCAATGCAACGGCGTGCCCACCACCATCACCTCAACTGCAACAAGGAGGACAAGGGGGCGCAGGCAGCGCAACGGCGTGCCTGCCACCACCACGGCGACAACGACGATGGCGACGAGGGGGCGTAGGCAGCTCAATGGCGTGCCCTCCACCACCACTACCGCAACTGGGCACGGGCGACATGACAGCACGCTCGCCACCACCACCATTACAACGAAGACGAGGGGGGCGGGCAATGCAATGGCGTGCCCATCACCACCACCACCATGAGGAGGACGAGGAGGTGCGGGCAATGCAACAGCGTGCCTGCCACCACCACGGTGACCCTGATGAAAGGGATGAGGGGGCGCGGGCAATGTGACGGTGCCCACCACCACCTCGACCGCAACGAGGAGGACGAGGGGGCAACACAATGACATGCCTGCCACCACCATGTCGACCCCAATGAAGGGGACGAGGGGGCGCGGGCAACTCGATGGTGCCCACCACCACCTCGACCGCAATGAGGAGGACGAGGAGGCGCGGGCAACGCAACGGCGTGCCCACGTGCCCACGACCGCGACCGCGACAAGGAGGACGAGGAGGTGCACGGGCAACTCGACGGTACCCACCACCACCTCGACCGCAATGAGGAGGACGAGGAGGCATTGCAATGATGTGCCTGCCACCACCACGTCGACCCCAACGAAGGGGACGAGGGGGCATGGGCAACTCGACGGTGCCCACCACCACCTCAACCACAATGAGGAGGACAAGGAGGCGTGGGCAACGCAACGGCGTGCCCACGTGCCCATGACCGCGACTGCAACAAGGAGGACGAGGAGGTGCAGGCAACGCAAGTGCCCACCGCCATGACCACGGCGACCGCGACGAGCACAAGGGGGGCAGCACAACAGCAGCGCCCTCCACTACCATGCGACAAGGACGAGGGGGCACAGGCAACACAATGGTGCACCCCCTACCACCAAAGCTGACCACAACGAGGACATGGGGAGCATGAGCAATGCAACTGCGTACCCGCCGCCACCACCACCACCATGGCGATTGCGATGAAGACAAGGGGGGCACGAGCAACGCCCACCACCACCACCACCACGAGGAGGACAAGGGGGTGTGGGCAATGCGACGACATGCCCACCACCCTCACTGTGACTGCGACGAGGAGGCGAAGGGTACGAGCAACCCAACGGCGTGTCCTCTACCACCACCATGGGGACCACGACGAGGACAAGGGGGACGCAGGCAACCCAACGGCGTACTCGCCGCCGCCACCACCACTATGGCAATCATGACGAGGACGAGAACAATGTGGGCAACGGCGTGCTTGCCGCCGCCACCACCACCACTACGGCGACGTGACGAGGACGAGGGGGACGTGGGCAACGGTGCACCTGCCGCCACCACCACTACGACCATAACCATGACAAGGTGCAGGGGTATGGGCAACACAACGGCATGCCCACCACCACCACCATGCAATGTGAGGGCGAGGGGGGTGCAACAGTGCAGCCCATCATACAGTAAGGTTTTTTTTTTTTTCTTATGTACATGTGGTAGTGTATAAGTGAATATAAATTCTTTTAAATGATTGCAAGCTTGATTCTACTGTACACTAGAGAGCTAGGGGGAATGGGGCAGTCTGGCACAGTCTGGGACATTCTAGGGGGACCTAGACTAGAACTAGGCAGTTAGGTACCTTGCTGTGGGAAGCTGGAAGCTGTCCAATTCTAGACAGTGCTGGATAGCTGAGGGTTGTTTTGCTGATGTAGGACTAAGAGGTTCAAAAACCAAGGACCAAGGACGTTGGCTAGGACTGAGGACAGTGACTAGGAACTCAGAGGACTCAAGAATTGCTCGAGGACAAAGAAGGACTAGCACCAGGTGCGTAGATTCAGAGTGAGGAAATATTGTACAGGCAATCAGGTATATAAGTGTTCTAGTCATGGGAAAATGGAACACTGTGGAATGTTATGGAACAAGGGGAAGTATCACCGTCGTGAGAGAGATGGGTGCAGAGCTAATCGTCCAATGAGAGAGCAAAGATAAGACAAGATAAAAGAAGGAGCTGTGGGGTTGAGTCATCTACCTTGGAAAGGAAATGACAACACAAGGAAGTCATTGGAAGGGGAAAGGTGAGAGGACGAGACGACAGTCTGAGATATTGCTCAGGAGAAGGGATAAGTCTGAGGATCAATGGTTAGAGTTATCGCCTGAAGGAAGTGTCGATAGCCTCAAGAGAGAGAGCTGTGGAGAATGATGAGAAGAGAAAGAACTAAAGAGTACGATGAGAAGATTGTACGTGAAGAGAGAAAAAAAAGAATTGTAACAGATATGGCACGCTCCTAGGGTCGAGGACTTACCACTCCCTGTATCTTCCTCTTCCCAGTCCTCATCCTCATCCTCATCCTTGTCCTCACTAACACTGGCTTCCAAGTTGAGATAGCAAAGCACCTTGTTATTTGTCTAAGTAGCATTGTTAAGTTACATTCACAGTGAGATGACATGACTTAGACCTTGTGACACTTCCTAGGAGGAGAGATATCACTCGAGTGTCGATGGTTGGAGTTGTTGGAACATCCTAATACAATATTCACTTGAGTTCAATCACACAAAACATTTACCTACCAGAGTGGCCTTCTTTGCCAGCAGTAGATCCAGAGACTTCATGTATTGCCATTTCCACTGCTGCTATGGCTCCTGCATCATCCTCCTCTTCAAAGTGGCTAAAGAGCTGTGTAAGCAATGGCTGCCACTGTTTGACAGGGCCAATTTCTTCCAGGATCTTGTGAAGTTCAACAAATTTGATTTCACTCTTCATGAATTTCATGATGGCGTCCCACACCTTTGGTGAGCTGTAACCTGTGAGGAATTTCTAAGTACTGAAGGCTGAAGCAGTATGCAAAGGTGATACCAACCTGTCATTTTCACGTTGGATGTCAACATTTTTGTGGTGAATCTACAGCATTTTTTTAAATATGAACACTAAGGAATAACATGTATTTACATTGGTACCAATGGCTAAGACAGTCTACTCTACTAGCTAATGTTTTTTGAGGCATATGGTGGAAGGAAAGAAAGATGTGTGTGGACCTTGACACGCATTTTATCTTGTCAGCTGATTTAGGAAGGTGGACAACAGTGGTCTGGACTATGTAATCATTGGATCTAATCTAATCTATTTATCAAAGTCGTTAGAGGGAGGAGCAGGACGCTGATAAATTGACGAAATCACAACACAAGTGAAGGCATAAACATCATCTAACATAGAGGATGGGAGTGATTGCATGACAATATTGATAGAAATACAGATGATCACAATGAGGACCATCTGTTTGACAGAAGATGTGTGATGCATGATGGAGTCGTCTGAGGGCGGTATAGTCTTAGTAGAGTACTGTATCTCCATCAGAGAGAGCATTGCGAACAAGTACAGGACCTACCTGATTTTTAGTTACCCAAACCTTCATGCTGCTATGATCATCCAACGCACTGCTGGATGCCATGACGCATCCACTTGAGCCTTCATACACCTAACAGAGTTATCAACACAGAAAGGGGGGTAGAGCATGAAAAGACTTGCCGCCACAGCAATGATATGATCTCACACTAGAGGTCAAGGTTAGAACAATCAAGAATGAGTATTGACAACATGTACCGTTGCCATGATCCAACTTCTCAGAAAATGCGCCAGTTTCATAGTCAAACACTTGGGCAAATCCATTGTCCCCACCAACTAGCACCCTCCCCATTTGTCATGCAACCGCAATTTGAAGCAGCAGATTCACCAAAATCATGTGGTGGAATAATTGACTATGATGCATAGTGGGAACAGAATAGCGATCTACACCATTGTGTAGGTTAGAAACAAAGAGCTGATTACCATCCAAGCATGTACTTCCACTGTCAGATATGCTAAGTATTATTACAATGAATAAGATGGGATATTAACCACTCACATGCGACCATCGACCTTTTTCTTCTACTTTAAGTCCCACAGGTCACAAGAGAAACAAAATCTGTATTTATGAAAGGAAAGGTAGAAACTTGTGTGAATAGTGATGCACACAAAGCTGCTCTTGAGGTAAGAGACTAGCACATTCACTCCTTTGTCAGAAAAATGCCTGAAGCAAGTGATATATGGCTGTTTCTCGACATTGGTGGCCACTGCAATAAAAGATTCTAAAGGATTTATTCCTTATAATGGACACAAGTGATAGGGGGAAAACATACTTGCTTTGGGAGCAAGTCCCCACAAACCCACTTCTCCATCACCCACACTTGCCAAGCAACTATAGACAGAATCCCAAGCTAGACATTCAATAGCACCACCATGCGCAAGGGTGATTGAAGTGAAGCTGAACAAGGGCTGATCTTTAGGGTGTGCATACAAATAGAGATTGCCATCAGATGCACCAAATACAAAAGCATCCACTTGGGTAGGACTAATCCATGCAAGACAGGATATAAATCCTGTAGAGGGGATGCAAAACTTTTGCATCATTTCCCCCCAAAAAAGGTTCCAAATGATGATATGGCTATCATTCCCTGATAAGATATTAGTGTAGGGCAACATGTTTGAAGACATAAGAAGAGGCTTACCACTGCTCAAAAGCATCAAGCCATCAGGACTAAATGCAAGTGAATTGACGGCCTTGGTGTGCCGAATGAGTGTAAATTTCAATGAAAACTAAACTTTTTGGGTCAGTGGAATTGAACTGGAACTGAGAAACTCACATTGCTGCAATTGGGAGTCATTATGGTAGACATTCAGTTACTTCGGGAGTATATATACTAACAAGACAATTATCTTGATGATAGTGTATTTGTACTATGGTTTTGTCAATCACTTTTTGTTCAGTTCAGTAAGCTAATAACTAGTGAACAATAGCATATCTACAATAACACAACATACATATCATATTACACTAAAAACACTAAAGTAAAGAAAGTGAGTAAATACCCTATGCCTGTAGGGTGCCTGAACCATAAAGAGAGAGAAAAGAAAAGAAACTCCACTCCAAACTTAAGTATTGATGACCGATTTCAATCTCAGCAAAGCAAGTGTAGTGTAAAATACATAAGTACCATACAAGGATCTACTGTATAAGGGGGAAGGAAAACAAAGGTAGTTGTCAAGTAAAATACAAGCTACACACCTCTTGCAATTTGCAATTTGTGATATGTACTCCTCCTTGTTCTCTTCCAAGCAACTTGGGAGCAGGAAAAATAATGACTATATACAAACAATTTGCCTATAGATATCATAAGTAAGAGAATAGAAGCAGTTGAGGAAAACTCACATTCCCAATGCCCAAAGTCCCAACATATCACTGGTCCTTTCATCACCACTTCTCACCTCTGATATCCCTATCTATCTTCCCCCCTGAGCATACAGTCACTCCCCTCCCTCTCATGTAACATAAGATTTTTCCTTGCAACAATCAACTTGCTGAGCTGCAAGCCACAGATGCTGCAGTGCAGAACACTAGTGTCCTGAAGGAAAAGGTGTTGATCTCTAAGCCGTGTGGGGAGGTCTCAAGGATCAACTGGAGTGGGTATAATCTGCAAGAAAAATTAGGTTGGCCAGTGACTGACTACGATGAAATTTGGGTACATTACTCACCTTCTCAAAGGTGCCATGTTCTGACATTCTTTGAAGGCATTTGTTGTGCAGCTTGCCAAAGAACATCTTGTCACCACCAAACCATGGGGTAGGCAATCTCAAGAACAGCTGAATATCGTCTTCCATAAGGTCAGTTCTACCCCTGTGAAAATTGGAGGAACTAACCTTGTTCATAGTCAAAAGAGCGCTATCCAATGTTAAATGATTATGATGGTAATTGGGTTGTTTCCAACATTCTTTGAATGTACCTAAAAAATATGTCTGGAAAGACATAGCAAAAGTGTAGTATGCCAGTATGAACCAACAGGATTGTACAACAATTCGGTGGGGACAATATATTACATCTTAGGGCTTTGCAATGAGATTTACTACTACAAAACTTTACAACAACTCTTTCCATTCTCCCGGCATGTGGCCTGAGTAAATGATTGGTATGAAGGAGGTCGTGTAGTAAGCAGACCTACTGGATGAGGAGGAAGGCTACAAAGAGAAGGGAAGACATCTCCCTGTCAATATAATGGCCTCAGTAGAGCCATGAACAAGTGCATAGGCTACACTATGCATAGTGGTGTGGAAAAGGCTTCAAGAAGCATTTTGCACAGTGGTCTTGATCATTGATAAGTAGAATCTGCATGATTTTATGAATAACCCACTGTCACCTTGTGATCACCATCCATGCTGACATCCTCAACCTGAGCCCTCTCCATCAGTGCCAATCTGAGTGCAGCTCTGCCTGCATTTTGATTTCATCTTGTAAGGCAACTTCTAAGAGGTCAAGCTCTTTCTCCAACAAGTGTCTAGCATTGACAATTCGTCAGATTATTTTCCAGAGCTCGTGTCTTGGAGGAAAGGTGGTCTGTAATGAAGGGACCTTGTTGAAGGAATTGTGAAGCTACCAGTGGAGAGCATGAGCTGACACATCAGACACAATGCAAACTGTAACATACTCTGACAGGGGATGCCAACACTTCAATAGATGATCCAAAATTCCTGGATGTTTCAAGATGAGAATCCATGGCTGATCGACGGAGAGAAGCATGGGTAGTGGGGGGATAACAACAGTAAGGCAAGTAACAGGCAGGGTAGAACTCACACTGGTTCGGCATCTTCATTTTGTAGACCTAGATCACAATTCTATGCTTTATACCTCCAGGTTAATTGTTCACAGTTTCCCCACTCTTTCAACACCTAAGAGGCGAGTGAATACATGGTATAACAAAAGTATTTTGAACAAGTACCCATACCTGGCTCTACACATTGTTTTGTAATGGTGATCGGGACTGGCGAGCATTCATTTTCTGTATGCTATATATTGTACACATATACCATTATGCTATACCTCTACACCTCTACACCTCTACAACGGTGACCTTTGTGTGTGAGACACAGGAGTGGGGGAAGAAAGTCATGGGAAAAAAAGTATGGTCCTAAGTCTTGATGGTCGATTTGAAGCTCTGACTAACCGCTGAACTTGAAATCAGCCAACAAGATTTAACAAGTGCTTTTTCCCACAACAACACTTTCTGTTCTTCCACATGCCACTGATGTAGTACATTAATACACTTAGTTCAGTACTGTACACTTTTGATATGAAACATTAGAGTACTGAACATAAACATTCAAATGCACTGGTGTCAAGTCTGCTGTGCAAGGCAGCAGGAAATAATGCCCATATGCTACATTGTTATTGTTGGCTATACGCTCATTAACTCCCCTTAGAGCAGATCAAGTACCTGTACCCATCATGGGCTGAGGTTTCTAGTATGTAGTGATTCTTGCTCTAATCTTGCTCTAACTTCACAAAAGCCAGCCTCAAACAGTCATGGTACATAGTCATTTTGTTGGTGGTCCTCAATCTTGCTCTAACTTTTCACAAAAAACCAGCCTTCTCAAATAAAAGTGATCTCGTTATGGCTGGCTTTCTGATATGTATATGTGGTACACATTGTTGCCTGTGGTTCTCAATCTCGCTCTAACTTCACAAAAAGCCAGCCTCAAACAGTCAGAAGTGATCTCATTTGTCAAAGTATGACCTTTGGACAACTCCAGAGTTACACACACGTTAACTCCAGCTGTTTCTCTCCCATTTCTCACTCTACCGCTTTTGAACTTACTTATACCTATTATAGTATAGTCATACCTCATGTTGTTCGCTTGGTGGTGCTCCTAGTCCCTCCAAACATGCACTACTGTGCCTTTCATGTTCCCTGATCCAATGTGCCTATTTTTGCCTATTCCACTCCGGAGTTTTCCAGAGCTGAGTGTGCACTTGTCTTCAACACTATTTAATTCTTTTCAATCCCTCCCTCTCACCTCAGTTGTGCTCTGTACTTGCAGCACAGTCTAAGGTGAGACCTCTTTTAATCACTTGACACCTTGTATTTACCTTACCTTAGTTGGGCAATTGCTGCCCTTATTTAGATACTTTAACATCATTATGGCTGGCTTTCTGGTATGTATTTCTGGTATGCATTGTTTGCCAGCTGTTCTCACTCTAATCTCGCTCTCTTTCACAAAAGATCAGCCTCAAACAGTTGATATCACTTCCATTAGTACATTAGCACCCCCTTTACTCTACATTGCTCAATACAATTTTCTACTCTTTTTCTGGCCCTTCTTGTAGGTCCCTGATAATCAATTTCAAATACTGAATGCCATCAGGGTGACAAGTTGATCCTTTTTTACTTGATGGTTAATTGTAATTATCAAACTCAAATGCTCAATGCTCGAAGGTATTTGTCTGCTCACTATCATTCTTGATTATAGTGCTCATATCCTATATTTGGTTGAAATTACATCAGTGAAGATATTTATCCACTCACCTTCCCCACTTCACCTACGCAAACCAAGAGTCATTTATGGTATATCCTCATCTAAATTTCCAAAGTAAGTGCTTCACTGTTTGTGATGATTTTACTGAAGCATGCATTGGTAGGCCATGGCATTTGCTAGATCAAATCACTACTCATTTCTCAAATCTCTACCTCTCAAACATGACACTAATGACAAGGTCAGTTTTGATTCTGCCCTGTAGCTTAAATCTAACTGCAGATCTCAATACATAGCTGAGGGATCTTATCCCTCCCATATCTACACATCTCTGCTGTGCCTCCCTCACTTCACCATCATCCTTGAAGGACTCATCCCTGTTACGATTCTTTTCTTTCTTTCTCTTCACATACAATCTTCTCATCGCACCTCCTAATTCTTTCTTCTCTCGTCGTCGTACATCACGACTCTCTTTCTTG
>JBBPUG010001237.1:0-11085 GCA_038094535.1 Tubosaeta aff. alveolata
TGATGTATTATGGTGTCTATGACAGGAAAGAGTAGATATTGCATCACCATTGTACTTCAATTAGAGTAAATTATGCATCACCCTACTAGGATCTTGTGGACTTTTGCAAATACTTAGAGTTTATATGAGGTTCGGGTTCAGAACTGGTTCTGAACCAGTTCTGAACCTACATGAACTAGTTCATGTAGGTTCAGTTCAGGTTCAGGTTCAGGTTCAGGTTTGGATATCATCAGTAGGTTCAGGTTCAGGTTCACCCCAAAGGGGGGGTGAACTGAACTGAACTGAACTTTGGCAGCCCTAGTGTCGCCTCTTGTCCTCATTGTTGTCGTTGTCATTGTGGAGGCCATGCATGCCAGTCGCCTCATTGCCGACAATGTCATGGCGGTGGGGGCATTGCTCTGGTAGGGGCTGTTGTCGCCGTGGTGGAGGGCTGGGCAAGCCGTTTCACCCCATTGTCGTCAACGCTGTGGTGGGGGAACGCTGTTGCGTTGTGTCACCCTTGCCGTCGTTGTGAACCATGCATGCCAGTCACCTTGTCGTGGTGGGGGTGCTGTTATGCCTCCTTGTTCTTGCCACCATTGTGGTAGGGCTGAGCGCGCCTTTTCGCCCCATCATCGCCGTCAGCGCTGTGGTGGTGGGGGCACTGTTGTGTCGCCTCACCCTCATCATCATCATGGTGGGGGTGCTGTTCTGGTAGGGGCTGGGCACGCCATTTCACCCCGTTGTGGTGGTGGTGGGAGGGCTGGGCAAGCCATTTTGCCCTGTCGTCGTCAATACTGTGGTGGGGGGACACAGTTAGGTCGCCTCGCCCTCGTCGTCGTTGTGGACCACACACGCCAGTTGCCTTGTCACAGTGGGGGTGCAGTTGTGCCTGCTCACGCTCGTTGCTGTTGCAGTGGGAGCTGGGTGCACCATTTCGCCCCGTTGTTGTCATAGTAATGCTGTGGTGGGGCGCTGTTGCATTGCCTTGCCCTCGTTGTTATTGTTGTGGACGGTCGCGCCTCCTCACCCTTGTCGCTGTTGTGGTGGGGCCTTGGTGCGTTGTTTGCCCCATAGTCATCAGCGCTGTGGCAGTGGGGACATGGTTGCATTACCTTGCCCTCGCCGTCGTTGCCATTGTGGTGGGGCCGGGGGCGCCGTTTGGCCCTGTCGTCGTCATGGTGAGGGGGCTGGGGGTGCCGTTCTGCCCCGCCATGTTGGCGCTGTGGTGGTAGGTGCGCCGTTATGCCTTCCACATGTTGTTGTTGTTGTTGTGTGGTGGTGATGCCCTTGGCATCAGTGGTGGACGTGCACATGGGTGGTGTGTGAGCAGATGGAGGGACCTAGAGTGGGTAAGTGCATGTGAGTGTGTGTGTGAATGGGTAGGGGCACTCACCATTGCCCAAGCGAAGCGAGGTGAGACCACCACCAGTGGTGGGATAAGTAGATGAGTAGAAGCGGTGAGTAGTGGAAGCGGCGAGCGATGTGTGACTGTGGGTATGTAAGCAAAGAAATACAACATAGTCACATGATCAATCTGTGCAAAATTTCTCTAAGTCTTTGCTTATTAGGAATCAATTAGTACACTTTACTACGCTATTTACCCTAATTAGATGATCCATGCAGGGTGTACAGACAGCACAGGCTGCTGACTCTGTAGTGCTGTCACCTGGTGACGTGATGTGTGTCGAAATGACTGAATTCCAGTACTCTGGATTGTAATCCAGAAGTATGGATGTCTGGATTGAGACAGTCTGAAGGTATACACTCCGGAACCGGATTAACCAGATAGCAGACTGACTCAGACTGACCCGGACTGATAGGATCAGTCATGGACATTCTGCATTACTCATGACTAATGAGTATGACTCATGCTATAAAGCAGATTGGTAAGCTGCTCAGTCAGCAGTATAGCCTTAAGCATAGCATCTGTCAGCATTGCAGTGTATTTGCAATAGGGCAGTGCAGAACAATAGGGAGGCAGTGTTTGCTGAGTTTGAACTAACACAGCCTAGCATCTCATGGCACACAGCCCTGCATAGCCCAATGCCTCATGGCATCGTCATGCCCCACATTGCTATGCTGTATTAGGAAATTCCCATGTGTATCTGAAATGTATAAATAGTTTCATGTATTTATGGCTATAATAAGCTTTAATCTTCGCTTCTTTCGTATTGTTCTATCACCCACTATCTAATCTCCAAGGAGATTGCATCTATACCTTCACCAAGCACTCTGCAAGTCAAGTGAGTCTCTTCACTTGGTGATTATCCTTTCCCTGGCACTGCGCACCAGAGGATCATTTTAGGACTTGCCACCCTATCCTGTTCCTTTAGGTTATGAGCCCTGCCTAGATTGGTGGGCAAAATACTACTGTCTTTGATATAGTCAAGATGTCTACCTGATCTATGGCGCAAGCAGAGCTTGAGGCCTTAACTGAACAATTTGCAACATCCCTGGGACGTGCTACCACTATTGATCTACTAGTGGAACATTGCACTTTGCATGCAATTGCCTATGCTGAGAATTCTTACAGCTGGACTGATTCTAGCAACCCATCGATCTTGCATTCGATGTTTGGTGCAGTAGTGGCAAATCCTGTTCTCATGTTTGAGGAACAATGGACCCACAATACTGACCAGCGGTTGTTCACAGTTCGCCAATCCAGTGATCAAATACAACCCGTTGAGATACACAAAACAAACATCGTAAGTAGATCTCCAGAATCTGTTTCTGGCTCTCCATTCCCATCTGTGGTGCCTGCCACAAACTTCGAGGATAATACCTCTTGGGAACCTCCGACTTTTACCGATCATAATCCATCTCTGCACCATTATCGTTATTGGTTCGGAACAGTCCATCTTGGCGACCCTCCAGTTTCTCTGGAGGAGATTAGACGCCTAGAATCGATTGCTATCAGTTGAGTGCCGACCAGATATAGTCTGCATCCTATTCCCTATCCACATTTCGCCATCCCTGCTCCTACTCCCACATCTCCTTCTCCACCTCCCATCCATATCTGAGAACCTTCATCGTCTGGTGCAACAAGTGGTACAGACCCTAAAGGAGGTGAGAACCAGCAATCCATTGCTGAGAATTCAAAGAAGATTGACATTCTCCCTCCTGCTATAGCTCAACAGAAATCGGACATACCATCCAAACCTCTACCAGCCTATCTAGCAGGTTCTCATCCTCCAAGATATCGTCAGTCCGATCCGCAATCTCCTGCAGCTTGCTCTCCTCCATCTTCCTCATCATATCATACTCCTCTATCTTCTCTAGGACAATCCATTCCTAGACCTCCTCATCATCCTCGTCATTGAAATAACTCCAATCGAACTACCTCTTCCTCTTCCCTTGATCTTTCTTCCGCCAATAATACTCTCCAGTATGTTGACCATATCCTCCAGCAGCTCACAAACTCCCATCACAATCGAGGTGTCTCAAGAAGTCACCATCAACTATGCTCCGGTTCCTCGCTCTCCTTCTCTGGTTGGAACAGTGGAGTCGACATCTCTGGGGGACCAGGCCCTGATGAATTCACTCGCAGAGGCCCAGTCTCAGGCTCTATTCCAGGAGCTCAACAGCATCTACATAGAGGAGGGATCGACCACCATTTCCAGAGTCCTGAGTCCCTCCCCTTTTTTCTTGAACAGTCCTATGGCAGATCAAGACCTAGAGGAAGGTCATGTTCAGTCTGATTCTCCCTACCTGCAACTTCCGGAATTCGGACTGTCTTTAACACGGTTGCCGCCTGGATGGCAGGATGGAATGATAACGGACGACGGGCTCTATGAGCCAGTCCAATTGGAGGGATCCGGAGTAATGGATCTGGAGACCGGAATCTATCTGCCCTTCCTACCACCTCCTTATCCTCCAATGACGTACACACAACAAATTGACAACGTCATCAACCACGTCGAAATTCCAGGACTTCCCAATGGAGTTCCAGCAGTCCCCTGCATTCTACAAGGTGTACCCTGGTTTCTTGGCCACAACCACATCCCTCTCACAGCCAAGGTACTCCGAGAAGTGACCTTTCTAATGGATCACACCGATCGTCACGCTCATGCAGTGGATATTTGGATCGAGCACCTCAACATTAATAGAATGGAGCGTGCATGTCAATTGGGGCTGGCTCCCCATGATGACTGGGTACTGGGAATCCAAGGGACTTTATACCACGATGAACAACTTATCTCTTTCTTGGAAGGCACACTGGGATATCCAATCCCAGTCCAACATTACTCAGATACTCCGCATGCCCTGGTTCATTACCAGGGATATGAGATTTTTTCTTTAGACGATGATGAATTCTGGACGTTCAAGAACAACCATATCTCAAACCGGCCAAACTTGGTCTTTCCAGAGATTTGGGCCGAGGCATTATGCAATACCCAGGAGATTACTCTCCCTCATTTCTATCAGGAGCCGGTAGAGTTTGATATTTATGAGTTCGATGAAGACATCCAACAGGATATGGTGCACAATGTCATAGAGATGTTTGAAGAACAATGGGATTGTAGAGACTTCCAGATCGACGTTCCAACAGTCCAACAATGGAATCGGGAATTCGACTGGCACCATTATCGCCAATTCCACCTCCAGAACCCTGCCTGGGCCAATATGGTCTGGAGATATAATGAGATCCAGATCAAAAACTGGACTCTGGAGGATGAAGTCGAAGGCCTAACCGAGAGGATGGACAGCAATCAGCAAATGATTGTGTTCCTAGTTCAACAGCGGACCCAAGCTGGGCAGCATATGAACCTCCAAAGTAATGAGATGAAGTGTCTCCATGCGATCATGCACACTGCTCAGGCGAATTATAACTGGACTGCTTGTTATCTTGGACAAGTCTGAGAGCAAAAGGACCTCTTGGTAGAATGGAATGATTGATGGAGGACCCTCAACAATAACCTTCAATCGGAGAAGGATGAACTCCGAAGACAAATGGTGGAACGTGACACAGAGATCCAAGGACTCCATGTCCAAATTTCAGAGATGGGTAGTAGAGCATCACTTCAAAATGAGCTAAGTAATACTCAGGCTGAACAGATACTTTCCCTAGTTCAGCGCCATGTTGAAGCAACCCAAGTGGACTTGGAATCCGCTAATCGCCTACTTCAACAAGATGTGTGGGGTCTTATAGAAGAACTCGCACAGACCCGAAACTGAGAGCACCAATTGGCACAAGAACTCTATGACCACCACTCCACATCCATCCCTTCTTCAAATGGAGGAGATCCTTCTTCATCCTGACATCCCTTTTCCACTAATCCACCTATGGCAATGTCATTTAGAGAACAATCCGAAGACTGCCCAGGTCCTAGCAGACCACATGGACGAGTTACTTCAGAAGACGCCAGATATATGGCTTCTGCCAGATTGTTACGGCGTTCTGTATGTCGGAAACATAGAAAAGGGAAACCATACTCTAAGTAGGAAGTACTTCATCTCAGACTCTTATCTTGGACAATCCTTCTTGCATCTCACCCTTTGTACTCCAACTATTTATTTAGTTCCCTTTGTTTCCTCAATGACTCTATACTCTTTCAGATCCAGAAACATTGACAATCCCCACTTTTTCTACACTGTGTATTATGATAAAATTGAGCAAGCTCAATTACCGGACTCCAAATGGATCTGAGAAATCAATGCACAGTGGTCCCTGGTTTATCCAGACCAAAATGGGGATTGGCCCTGGACTCAGAGTCAGAAACATTGGAAACGTTCGAAACATCGGGTCAAAAGGAGATTCAAACGGAGACACAGGAAACAATTCCGGAAACTTGGATTGTTTCTAGGACCGGATCCAATCATTCCAGAATGGCTATTTATGGAACCACAGGCACCCACACCAACTTCTTTTCCCCACACTTCATTTCCGAAGTGTGAAACACTTACTAACTCTTTTTTGGAATTTTCAGTTGCTTCTTTCATTTCCTGGTGACACATTGTTATGGCATCCATCAAGATTGGACAAGAGATTACCAATCACATCAAGATTCTACAAGGTCCTACCAATTATGACACTTGGGCCAACCAGTTACGCAATGTCCTGGTTATCTGTCAACAATGGGATATTGTTTCCGGAACATCTCTCTGGAGCAATTAGACTGATGCTGCTGCACAAGCATTATGGATCACCAGAGATCAACAAGCATATGCATTAATAAATGCATACTTACCTGAATCCATGCAGAATGGAGTATCCTTTACGCATTGAATTGCTATCCTAGCCAACCTAGCCTATGTGACCGGATCAACTACCATCACTCCCACTTATGATGAAACATACTCCGTAGCCAAGGACTTGTGGGACCATCTGCAACAGAACTATCAGCCACAAGGTGTCTCTGGATACTACTCTCTGTTCCAAGATGTGCTTCACTATTGATTCCATGAAGACAAGGATATCTCTGTGCAGATTGTCGAGATGCAAGGCCTTATCCATTGTGTTGCCTCTGCAGGATTAAATATTCCTGCTGAGATCTCTGCCATGATCCTCCTAAATGCATTACCATCCTCCTATCACAATATGGCATCCACTTTAGTGCACACCATAACACAGGCCAACTTTCTTCCTGATATGATCGCTGCCAGTATCCTGCGTGAATATAATCTGCGCAAGGGAACCCATTATTGCCATTCCTCCTCTGCCAAATCCCTCATGTCCTGCATCCAATCCACCTCCACTTCCTCCAGTGCTTCGGCACAGCGTACCACAGCTATTCATAATGCTCTGGTTTGTCAACCGTGTGGCAAATGTGGGAAGAGCAATCATCCCACTGAACGCTGTTGGAGTGGACAGGGACAACACTCTGGACCTTTGAGTAATCAGAGGAGACCTGGGCAAAAGAGATTGGCAAAAGGCAAAGCCTTCGATTGTCGCCAGAAACAAAAGGTGAATAAAGGAAAGAAGAAAGCTGGTGTGCATTTTGTTCAGGAGGAAATTGAC
The DNA here is from genome assembly GCA_038094535.1 of Tubosaeta aff. alveolata. Lineage (NCBI taxonomy): Eukaryota > Fungi > Basidiomycota > Agaricomycetes > Boletales > Boletaceae > Tubosaeta > Tubosaeta aff. alveolata. Next base: position 6,941 of record JBBPUG010001237.1, read on the forward strand.
TTTGCCTATATGGCAATGGCAGATAACCCTCTCTCTCCAGTCTTAGAGGAAGAGGAGTCCACCTATGATGGCTGGAACAATCAGTCTATGATTGTCAATGATGGATGGAACACTGACAGACAAGATGTCACCATGGATGATGGGTTTGCAGATGATTCCTTTCGGCCCAATGACACTCATTCCTTTCCGATTATCAAGCTTCCTCCTTGTCCCGTCTCCTATTGAGGGATTGACATCTGGACGATCTGGAGATAACTCAGACTGGAATCCGAGGCCCAGACCTTCTGAAAGAAAAGGGAAGAGGTGGAACAACTGGAAGCAGGCTTCCGAGAGGAAGGATCATACTGGTGATAGTTACAATGGTGACACACGCCAGACCAGGACAGGTACATGGAAACATGGATACAACCTGAGTGACCTTGTAGAATGGGGCAGTCCAGATGAATCCGGATATGTAGATGCCTCCTATGAATGCGATGACTCTTTTGACTGGTATTGTGGAATGGCCAGAGTCACTTCAACTGAATTCCATACCCAAGATCATTGGATAGTGGATAGTGGTGCAACACACCATATCACCCCTTATCTTGGAGATTTCATGTCACTAAATGATGGGGAGAAACATTGTGAAGTTGCTAATGGAGCAGTCATGACCATAACTGGACCCGGACATGTTATTATCAAGTCTGGAGATCACTCGCCACTGATTTTGCGAGACGTGTGGTATTCTCCGGATTCTCCACATAGACTTCTATCCTTACCGGCCTTAACCAAGCTCGGGTTTACTGCCGAGATTACACAAAAGGCTACAATTATTCAGAACAAACATGGCCAAGAGGCGTTGCAGGCACTTGCTTTTTCTCCTCGTGGTGGACTTCATTGGTTTCAGTCACAACAGATTATTCCAGTGAATTGTTCAACCATGTCTTTACAGGAAAAGGATTCTTTTTGACTGTGGCATTATCGCTATGGACATGTATCCAGTAATGCGATCTGGAATGTCCATAAGACTTGTCTTGGCATTCCACCTCTATCTTCTCCAGATCATCATCTCTTTTGCAAGGGATGTTCTTTAGGCAAACATCATCTAGCACCTCATCCAGAATCTTGTTCTCGTGCACCTATTGTTCTTGTGCTTGTGCACACCAATCTTCTGGAAATGCCGATTTAATCTCAGAATCACAACAAATGGGTTATTACTTTCCTAGATGATTATAGCTCTTATGCTTGTCTTGCTTTCTTGAAGCACAAATCCGATGCTTTTGATGCATTTAAATCCTACTTGGCAATGGCTGAACAGTCTACTGGTTCTTCTTTCATCACCCTGCATTCAGACTGAAGGGGGGAATTCACTGGGACACAGTTCCAATCATTCCTCACTTCAAGAGGCATTCAACACCAGTTGACAGTTGTCAGAGAACCACAGCAGAATGGACGTGCAGAAAGGTTTAACTGCACTATCCTAGAGAAGACTAATGCCATGATACATCATGTATGCCTTCCAAAAATATTTTGGCAGGATGCAATGGAAGCAGCAGTGTATACCTACAATCGTCAACCCATCCGAAGAATGAACTGGGTGACCCCTATTTCAAGATGGGACTCCCATATAGAGAAACCAGATGTTTCATCATTCTGGGTCTTTGGCTGTCGTGCTTACATCTTCATTCATAAGAAAGACCGGAAAGACAAACTTTCCCCTAAAGCCAAAGAAATGATCTTCATTGGTTATCCAATAGAAACAAAGGGTTACAAATTCTACAATGTTCAAGATCGAAAGATGTCATTGCAAGCAGTGCCACTTTCAATGAATTCTCCTTTCCCAAATGTTCTGAAGGGTATAGCAAACCTAACCTGATATAAATCCCAAATGATGACAATAATGACTTGGAATACGAAGATGATGGAAAGGATGCCTCTGAGGACGCTCAAGCCCCTATTCTGGACATCTATGGACCGGGTTTCTGGTTCAATCCTATTACTCCAGATCTGCCACCCAATCAAGATCCATATCCGGAGCAGTTGCCAGATGATCCCTCTGATCCATCATCAAGAGGATCTACTCCTCCTATTCCTGGACCTAGCACACCTGTGCAACCTCCTCAACCACCTCCTGTGGAACCTCCACAACTCCCCAGGAGATCACAAAGACAGAGAGCTCCAAGATTTGTACCAGACAATATCTATGGACAAAGAGCTCCAGTTGAGATCGAGAGACTACTCAGGCAAAGGAGAGAAGATCCAGATATAGATGATGATGATGCACATCAAATAAGTGCACATTTCATTTCTGCTATGATATCCATGGCAGCACCGGTGTTTGGAGTTCCCAAGCAATACCGAGATATATTCAAGCTACCAAAGGATCAGCAACAGCTATGGCTAGATGCTTGCAGAGAAGAAATGAAATCTATGAAAGACAGGAAGGTTTGGGATCTAACAGATCTACCTCTGGGTCATAAACCTATCACAGGGAGATGGGTATTTGTCAAGAAAAGCAATGGACGAACCAAGGCATGCTTTGTCGCTAAGGGATTCACTCAAATATATGGCATAGACTTTGAGGAGACCTTTTCTCCGGTTGCAAGATTTGAGACAGTCCTTCTCTTACTCACACTAGCAGCTCTAGAAGATTGGGAAATCAAAGTGCTAGATGTGAAGACCACCTTTTTATTCAGAGGTCTCGATGAAGAGATTTACCTCACACAACTGGAAGGTTTCATATCCAAAGGTCAAGAGACAAAGGTTTGCAGATTAAGAAAGGCCATCTATGGTCTTAAACAAGCAGCCCTACAATGGAACAAAGTGCTCCATAAATCCCTTGAGGTTTTGGGATTCAAATGCATCCACTCCAATCCTGGAGTATATGTCTATTCAGACAATGGTGTTCTGGTTATCATCCTTATCTATGTGGACAATGCTCTTTTCCTTTCCAACAATCGATCAATCCTATTACAGAAGAAACAAGACTTCATGAAGAAATAGGAAAGCTGAGACCTCAGAACAGCCACGAAATACCTCGGAATGAGGATTACCAGAGACCAGACTAAGCGGACTCTGAGATTGGATCAAATCAAGTATGCTGAGAAGGTAATAGACCGCTTTGACCTGCAGAATTGCAGACCAGCATATGTTCCTCTACCCTCTGGCTATAATCCGCAGTCATCGACAGAAGAATCGAATGCTTCACTCCGAAGTCATTATCAATTGGTCATCAGATCATTGTTATACATCATGCTTGGAACAAGACCAGACCTTGCCTATGCTGTTATCAAGATGTCACAATTCTCAGCAAATCCTACTGAGGATCATCTTCAACACGCATTATATATTGTGCACTACCTGGCTAGCACCAGAAATCTATGCCTTATCTATAAGGGAGAAACCAATTCTGGTTTCTTGGCATACAGTGACACTGATTGGGCAGGTGATTTGGACACTAGACAGTCCACCACTGGTTATTGTATATTCCTTGCAGATAGGATAGTCTCATGGCTATCCAGATGACAAAGGAAGGTGACATTATCCTCAACAGAAGTAGAATACATCGGCATGACTGAAGTTGCCAAACAACTTACTTGGATCAAATCCCTATTCAAAGAACTCGGATATGATCTACCACCTTTCCACCTCTATGTGGACAATCAAGGAGCTATGTTCTTAGCCTCCAACCCAGCGCAAGAAGGACAGACCAAGCACATCGCAACCTCCTATCATTTCATTCAGGAATCCATTTAGGAAGATTTAATCAAACTCTTCTATATTGCCATTGGAGAACAGAAAGCCGATATATTCACCAAGAATCTCACTTGAGATCGATTCTCGAAGATCAGGGACATGTTGTTCTTGAAACCCCATTCCCATGTGTCATGATTCTCTTGAACGACAGGGAGTGTCAAAATGACTGAATTCTGGTACTCCGGATTGAGACAGTCCAAAGGTATACACTCCAGAACTGGATTAACCAGATAGTGGACTGACTCAGACTGACCCGGACTGACAGGATCAGTCATGGATGTTCTGCATTACTCATGACTAATGAGTATGACTCATGCTATAAAGCAGATTGGTAAGCTGCTCAGTCAGCAGTATAGCCTTAAGCATAGCATCTGTCAGCATTGCAGTGTATTTGCAATAGGGCAGTG
>JBBPUG010001238.1:0-11070 GCA_038094535.1 Tubosaeta aff. alveolata
CGAACCTGAACCTGAACCTAGTGACCATCCCCTGAACCTGAACCTGAACTGAACCTGAACCTGTAGGTTCAGTTCAGAGGTTCAGGTTCGAACCTTAGGTTCGGACTGAACTTTGGCAGCCCTAGTCTAGAGAAGCGCACATCGCTGGCGCCGGAGGTCCCCATCCAATAGCAGATACGCGTTTGAAGTGCTCAAATTTGCAATAGGAACCTCATCCATTCACGAGTGAAATGATGACGCAATGGATAGAGTCCGATGCCTTTGTAGGTGGTTTCAAAGACACCGATATATGTAGTTTGCACGGGAAACTAGTATTCAGTCACTGGAAAGACGTCACAAGGACACGATATACCTTAATTTACGCCAAAATGCAAGATATATGCAGTCTTCAGTGGTATCATGATTAGCGGTTTTCCAAATCTGTTCCACACGACGGCGCTCTGCGGCGCACTAACCTGTCAAGAAGTTCAGAGCATATTGGTCACCAAACAATTGCGTACCTGCACGGGGACTACATCATCAAGTTTACGCCGAATGCGCCTGCGTTCATATTCAAGAAACGCGTTCAACCCTTTGATATTTTCAAAAACGAACGGTTGGAGGGTGGGCTCTAAACGAGAAAGAAACGCGAGGTTATTATGGAAAGCTCATGGGAGGAAGAAGGCAGTACAGGGGTATCCGGGTTTCGTGAGTGAAACGCCGGAGTAAGATGAAGAGGTCAGAACCAAAGGTTAGCACTGTGTCCTCCATACCACATAGAACGTGTCTCCTCAAGTACATCGCGACTTGTCAAGGGCTCGTGACCGGGGAAACAGTATGCCTGCTGTCGGTACCCAGTCTGGTGACCAGCCGCCTAGTATGAGGTTGCCGAGGTACCAGCGTCCGCTGGAAAAAGAGGGAGGGTATCCTACCGGCGACTTACAAAGTAAGTTTGTCTTGCAGTAAAGACTAGGGTATGTAGTCAGGCCAAAGCTGAAAACGGGCTGGAGCCATGCTCGAAGCACTCGAGGAGTGTAGTACCCTCGTGTGGAATAGAACAGCTGGTGTCCATGTTGGACCTGCGCCTAGGCGGACGAGACAGGCGAGGCAGGCAATTGCATTATGTACGGCCGATGTTGCGAATCCCGCATGTACTAGCTGGACGCTGCCGAGCGGGTTGAAAACACGCGGTATCAGTAATCGTTTATCACTGTTACTGACATATTTGTTGAAACATACATTGTACAGGGTTAAAACACGTCGCGAGGAAAGTGAAGAACATAATTATAACAAAAGTCTGGGAGGAAGAACGAACATAAGTGCCAGGTAATGATACAAAATAGAATCAATGGCAAATCTGTGTCGTAGGCCCCCGTTTTTGTACCTGGACGACCAGATTCTTTCCTAGTGTCACACGTTGGCAAGGCATCTAAGTGGAGGTGGGTTTCGAGCGTTCGTGTTCAGTGAACAATCCGAGCCATTCAGCGCATAACTACAAACCAAGTCAAACCAACGCGCAGGAAGCACAAGACGGCACGACGTACACATTATGCGCGACATCGGGGGTGTCGGAGGTCGTGGGGGAGGTCTCCCGAGTGTCTCGTCGATGATCTCCGCAACCCTGTTCCACGGCGATGTTTCCTGCAGATCCGGCATCTGGTTACCGCCCACGACCTGGACTAAAATTCCGGGACAGGTTCCCAAGAGGAAGGACGCGACCCCGGCCGAATCACGAATGTCGGAGCGTAGATCGATTCGAAGGACTAAAGACTTTGCCCCCTTGCCCCTCCGTACCGTTGTGCTGGCAACCGTAATCAAGGGAACTTCCCGGGCATTCAATCGGAGTTCGAGACTCTCGAGGTAGGGACAATGCTGCGAGAACGAACTTATGCATTTCAACGTTCCGTTGACGGTAGTCGACGGTGGGACATCGTGAGTAATGGATAAATGCTGCAAGGTTGGCCAGGCCTTTGCCATTTCTTCGAGTTTATGGTCGTCAAGCACTATGCCTGTGTTCTGCAAAGTAAGGTGGCGGAGATTGCGGAGAGTCAACAGGTCGCTGATCGATTGTAGCGCCGAAGAGTAGCTGGTTGCCGTCAACGATAACAGGTGAACGGATTGGTGCTGGTCAGACAGTGACACCACGTATCCAAAGAGTTCGCTGAGTTCGTCTGGACTGACTCGAGAAGCGAGATGGATATTGATAATCTCGAGCAGCGGAGGATGAATGGTTTTCAACAGCTGTAGGATGAATGGCGTGGAGAACGAATGAAGTCCAAGCGAGCGGATACCAGAGAACGCATTCGATACGTTCGGAAGGGAAAGTCGCTTGGGCTTCGGCGTGAAAGAGGTGCCAGGGCCCAGCGCGAGAACAAGGCACTTGAGATTCTGAAGGGATGCGAATGACGATAGGAACGCAGTTATCTCCAGAGGGATCACGTCTATTTGCCTCTAAGCTTAGTGCAGGAAGAGATTCGGTACGGTCTCACCAATGAACACGCGAAGAAATTGGAGCGTTCTAAAGTGGGTTTCGAACTTGGTCAAAAAAGTGCGCGTGTCCTTGGCATTGCGAGCACTAGGGTACTGAAAGCTCAAAGACCGAAGCGTGTTCTGAGGGGATAACATGAATATGGATTTTGCATACGTCGCTTCGTCCACGATAGAAATATTGCAGATAGTCGGGTAACTGAGTTCCTGGAGGTTCGGGAAGAGAGGTTTTGACGGGCACGATTGCGTTAGCGTTTGCAGAACGCTTTTGTGCACTGCCATTCCTCCGAATTTGCTGAGGTTCAGATCCTGTATGATCGTCCGGATGCGTTTCGTATACAGCAGAGGCCGTCTCCAATGGCTGATCATGGGCTTTTTTGCAAACGTCTGTGGGATTCGGTGAGGCCGCTCCCTCAGGGAACGAGGCAAACGAATGGGACCACGTACGATTGTTGCAACGGCGGTTTCTTCGCTCGGCGCAAACGTGAGTAATTCGGGAGGAAAAACCATTAGCAAAGGCATAAGAGAGGTCTGAACACGCCATAGTACGTCCAGAGCCGGACCACTGAACAGCTTGCAAGTGAGCGCGAGGTTGGCAAGGTCCGAGTGGCCCCGATAAGATATGTAGACATGCTCGAAAATGTGGAACAAGATCTCTGGAATTTCGAAGCAGTGGGGTATCTCTGGCTTTTTCTTTGAGACTGAGCAGGATCTCGACGACGCTGAGTGCCTTTTGGGTTGATTCGGGCTGACCGGGACCATCGAAGTTGGAATGCGCGGGAACATGGTGGTCGGAGTGAGTTAGATAAGATCTGACATACCGAAGCTCCGCATTTGGATATTTGGCATTCTCTCCCGATGGTGAATGGAATATGCAGGGAAGAGATATAAAGTCGACCCGCCATCGGCTCCCCTTCATCTTCCTTTCCCTCTCCTCCCAACTTGACCCCATCCGCTCCTTTCCCGCCCGCCGTCTGACAGAATGCTCGTTCACCGCGCGCTCGTCGTCCTCTCGTTTGTCGCCATCGCCTACAGCGGCCCCCTCATGGGCCGCAATCCCGTCGGCGACTGTGACGTTGGCAAGATACAGTGCTGCCAGAGTGCGAGCACGGTGCGTGGTCGATGTTGGTTTCTTGTTGTCGATCTAACGTCGAGGTTGGACAGTCCAACAGTCCGGACTTGCTGAGCATGACGTCGGACCCTTCTCTTTTGGCCCTGCTTGCGTCGCTACCGGTGAATACACCAATCAACTTGTCATGCTCGGCTGCTGGAGCTGGCTCTGGCGAGGGATGTGATTCGAACCCCGTCTGTTGTGACAAGGCGGTCTATGTACGTGTCTTGTCTTGTAGATGGAATTGTCTATTCAATGCGTTCATGTAGCAAAGCGGCCTCATCAACGTGGGATGCACTCCTCTGAATCTGGGCGACCTTTGAAGTTCGCTTTCTCCCTCATGTAACCGGACGCTCTCATTTGTTGATGTCTTTGTCGACGGTCGTGTGGTGGTGACTTTTATTAGTGGGGTTACATGCCTATCGAAATGTACCTAATTTACATGGTATCTATGCGAGCGGGGCTCGATTATGTGCGACTGATGACTTGTCCTCGTTTCTCTCCCTCGCCGTGCGATGTTGCACAATCAATCCCGCCGCTGGTTTCAAGCTCGCCAGACGAGGAATGGCTACCCATTGTCAGCTGTCCGGCCGACTTTCCATTGGAGCTTGTATGTCAACGTTGGACGACATGCCAGTTGTTGACCAACACCCACAGTTTCAGCACGCAATCGAGCAACTCGTCCACCACCCAGAATATAATTCTACGCTCATTCTTCGTTCAGAGACCATTAGTGACACCTTGTGCTCCGTTACTGCCATGTCGAACCACTTCGAGTCTCACCGACCCATACGCAACATCCATCGCAAGCTCCTTCCTCGTCGACTAGGCCGCGATTCTGCCCTGGAGCAAAACTGCACCACATATGCGCTGAACACTGGTGAACATGCGGGCATACCGTGCGCGCTCGTGCTGAGCCCTCTCCTGCCCGCCGGTGTGTCTCTCCCGTATTATCACCCTACCGTTCGACACCTCGCGTTTCGTTTCGTTCCTTGCGCATCCCCGATTTTGCGCATAGAAGCGGTCGTGCTGCCGAATACGCCGTTGGATCTCAACTCGAGGTTGTACCGCACAGCCTTGGCCCTCCTCGAGACTCTCCATCGCTATGGATGGGGCGCGGTGACCCATTATCAAAAGCGTGTCAAGCACGATCGTGTTCTTCAGAGAGATACCTATCAAGATCTGTATCTCGTCATGCGAGAGCGGCACAAATATCTGGTGTCCGAGTGGAAGGAGTCCACGGATCCGCTCAAGCACGTGTACGAGGTATCGTCAACGGCGTCGTTGTGTACACTTGACTGACGCGCGGCAGGACATTGGGATTGCGACGTATCTCATGCTTCTCTGGAAACAGTCCTACTCGCATTCGGTGGAGAATGGCCACACGCCAAAGGATGCGCCGTGGAAGCACTGGCCACGACCACCCGGAGGGTTCTTGGATCTTGGGTAAGTCCGAGGAACGGGTCACCACTTGTTCTGATACGTGCAGGTGCGGAAATGGGCTCCTCACACACATCCTCGTCACCGAGGGCTACCATGGCCACGGGATCGACCTCCGGGCGCGTGTCTCCTGGAATCACTATCCCGAACACACCCGTGCCGCCTTGCACGTGTGCGCGTTTGACCCGACGCAACACGTCCAATCTGCTTTGGGGAACGAATCCAACCCCATACCCTACCTGCAGCACGGGACATTCCTCATTGGTAACCACGCAGACGAACTGACACCATGGCTCCCCCTCATCGCAACCGTCGAGCATGCGTCTGGTTATCTCTCAATTCCGTGCTGCGCTTGGTCGTTCGACGAGCGGTTCGTGCGCGCGTCGAGCGCCTCCCTCGTGGACTTGACCTCTATTGTTGATGACGATGAGTTTCTGGATCATCTGAATTTAGAGGCCGAGGGTACTCGCCAGAGTCAGTATTCGACCTATAGGATATGGCTTGCCAAGTTAAGTCAATGGTTGGGATGGAAGATAGAGTGCGATACACTTCGGATCCCGAGCACACGAAACTGGGCCATCGTAGGTACGTCCGTACGCTCGCGTGCCACGCAAACGCTAGAGATCAGATAGGTCGACAACGACTCGGAGACGATTCTCAAATTTATATACAGCGGGCACTGGGCATCGTTCAGAACGTAGTGAGAAGAGGAGCATTCAAGACACGCACACCAGAAGGAAAGGCAGGCAAACACTGACGCGATGCCAGTGAAAGATGTCACAGGGTGGGCGGGTTAAAGAAGAACTGAAAGGGTGACTGTTCTCTTTCGCCTTCCTCAGACATCCTCCTGCACTCGGCAAGCAATTCCCTGAGTTCCGCCAAGCTGACACTTCCTTTCCACTCCCGCTCCTCCTCGTCCGTCACGTAGTCGTACTCATCGTCTTCCTCGCTGTCGTAGTCTTCATCGCCATCTGGATCCTGGGGAAGGTCGCCAAGTACACCTCCCGAACAATCCTCGAGCCTCACGCGCACCTTTGTGCACTTCTCCCACCACCTTTCCCAACGCTCAAAGCACTTATCTGCCGGTCCATCATTGTCGTTCAGGTCCTGCAACAATCTCGGGCTCAGAACCCTCACGCGCTCCAGTTTAGGGAACGAGGCTCTGCTCAGGGCGTTGAAGTTGCGATCGTTTGTGCGCTGGACCATCATCGTCCGTACGGGGTCGCCGTTGGCATATGCCCCGGCATATCCGACCCCGAAAGCGTACAGAAGGCCGTGGAGCCCGATGTGCTGGATATGGCTGTGTGGACGGTTCGTAAACGTGATCGGTAGCATGGCTTCGTCTTCAGGTTGATCAGGGTCAGCGTCGGGATTGGGTATCGGGGCTATTTTCCAATCGAGGTTGAAGCAAAAGGTGGTGAGGAACGGACAGAGGTCGAGGATAGTTCTGATGTCAAGAGCGGGTATGCAGTTCAGATCGAGGAAAAGAAGCGTCATGCCGTGTTGTACAAGGAAAGCGATGATGTCGGGAATGTCGTGCGTGTTAGTTCCAAAGTAGAATGAGAAACTGCGGAGCAAGGGAAGCGACCATCCGGTGGCCTGTTCCATAAAGTCCTGACAAAAGCCTTTCAAGAAAAGCTGCTGGAGATTCGGCAGTTTCAATTTGACGTCTTGTGCAGAGCCCAAGGTGATCGAGTCTGGCTCTCTGAGCGCTGCGTCGAACTCGAGGTGGACTGCGACGAGATGAGGGAGCGTGTCCAAGGCCCAGATTACTTTGGAAAGCAGTTCTGACGGTACGTGCCAATGCACCGTGCGCAGGTTATGGCAGTATCTGCCGAGCGTGTCCGCAATAGACCCGAACGCGCTCGACATGGGCCAATCCACGATAAAGATCTCGAGGTTGGGACAGCGTTGGAGGATGGCGACGAGGGGCTGCTCAAAGTCGTCCATCCGGGGCCCACGTCCGTTGAGAAAGTGGGTGATATGGAGACGTCTGGCCCACCATCCGAGGGAGGGGTCGCGGTCGAGGATGGTGCGGAGAATGCGCAGCTTGGTGGGGTCGTCAAAGAAGAGACAGCGGACGAGAAACTCGCTGCCGAGTCTGCGCCACGTGCGGCAGGCCGCGATGATCGACTGCGAGAAAGAATGGGTCAGCCACGCGTCGTTCTCGCGCAAGGACGAGAGGAGAGAGAGAACGGGACCTTCTTAGTTGCGTAACTTCGCCGTTGAATGATGTTGATGGTGTCTTGTGGTGTTCGGACGGTCCAACCGCTCCATGGGGACTTGGACCAAGTAGATTGGGCCATGCTGGTTTGTAGACCGGGGTAAAATATAACATCCTCGTCTGCAGCGAGGTCAAAAATGTATGACCAGAGTTCGGGGGGGAGTCTGTCTGCCATCGGCGTCGACTGGCACAAGTTGGTGGAGGGTTTTGTTTGCGTGGGTAGATCGGTTATTCCCGCGCATGTAAGTAGACTGGTGACCAGTCCTGTCTAAAAGAGGCAGCCGGGCGAGGCAAGCCGTCGATAGACGGACTGGTACATTTGGTTGTGGCGCAACGGGGCTGCGCGCATTCTCACGGAAACGTGACCGTTGTCCAATCAGAAAGCACGCGTTCTGCTGTTTAAAATTAATTTTGAATTTGAGAATTATTATTTTCGAAATCGATTTGTCAAGTGAGATCGATCATTCAATGCAGCACTGAGGGACTGAGTATGACTCTGTCCTATGCATCAACAACCGTGTATCTGAGCACACCATGGACTCCCAGGCCACAGCAGGGTTTGTTGACGCCATTCGACGCGCTCCCCTGGACATCTTGACTCAGTCTGCATCCGCTTTGATAAACAATCATCGACTTCCGGCACACAATTTCCTTGCAAGCCTGAACGAGCAAGACAGAGCTGATGCGCTCCGAGCGTGTCTGATCCTTGCATATCTCACCAGAGGTCGTGTTGTTCCACGCATATTTCAACTTCAAGCAACTCTCGCTTTGCTCAATCGACATGACTGTGTTGTCATCGCAGGCACCGGGAGCGGCAAAACTCTATGTTTGCTGATCCCGATCCTTCTACGACCAGACACAATCACAATCACGATCTCTCCACTCAAGCGCCTCCAAATAACTCAGGTAAGATAATGTAGTAGGCTACGACGGCAAGATAAGTAGAGTACTACAATAACACAGGTAAACGAGAGCGAGCAATATGGGATAAAAACGATAGCGATCAATGAGGATACTCCACATGATGAGGCACTTTGGAAGGTGAGTTCAGCATCTGGATATGCAAATGTTTCGTATCACACCAGTTTCATTGACTTGAAAGAGTATCCGAGATGGTCACTTTCAACACCTTATCATCTCTCCGGAGCAACTGGGGCCAATCAGTGGCCACCTCCCCCGGTTAGCTCGAATACTACGAGAGAATCGTTCGTTCACTCAGAAAATTGCATACATTCATGTCGATGAGGCGCACAATATCCACACTGCTGGACTATCACACTATGGGGAAGATGCATTCAGACCAGCCTATGGAAAGATCGGATCACTTCGAGCTCTTCTTCCAAGAGGAATCCCATTTCAAGCACTGTCCGCAACCCTGCCGAACAACATTCTTGCGACGGTCAAACAGCACCTCGGTATCTCGGCCCATTCATTAGAACTACGCCTCTCATCAAATCGTCCCAATATAACATACGCTACGATCCCAATAATCGGCAGTCTTCGTAATTTCGAAAACCTTCGTCTTTTGGTCCCATCTGTTTTCCATCCTCCAATGATCATTCCGAAGACACTCGTTTTTCATGACTCAAAACAAGATGCGACTGATGCGGCACGCTTTATCGAATCGAATCTTCCCCAATGTCTCCGAAACCATGGTCTCGTCAAACACTATCATTCAGACATGTCAACAGAATACCTTCAGCAGACGTTTGAAAGTTTCTCGGACCCAAACGGTGACTGTCGCATTCTACATGCAACAGCAGGCGCTGCAACTGTAAGCCGCCATGGGAGGGTTATTAAAGCTGATATACTTTCTAGGGTCTTGATATTCCGGGCGTCTGTATCATCATCCAGTATGGCATATGCAAAAACATGACTGATACTATACAACGTGCTGGACGTGCCGTACGCGATGGAATCTCAAGCGGGCTCTTTCTGACTATGGTTGAAAGTTGGGTGCTACAACTCAAGGTTGACAGCGCAATGCCAAACGATCCCGACGAACCTTATGCAGGCACATCAAAAAAGAACTCATCGAAGCACAATCGTACCAGCATCGCCTCTCTTCAATACGTTCAATGCAGAACTTGTCTCCGCAAGTTCTTGGTAGACTATCTCGGGGACACTTCTCCCGAGGGTGACTATATCACTGATGATCTACTAACCAATACTGAGTTAGTTATAGCAACACAGTTTACTGCACTGTGGTGTTGCGATCGCCACGATAGCACAAACTTCAACATCTCGACATTCTTTCATGGTACACTATGTGGCGATGATCTGAGCACCGATAGGAACTCAAGACCATCTAAACGTGGACGTAACCAACTACGTCCAACTGCTGACCGCCAACCACTGCACGATAAGCTCACTGCATGGCGCGACAACAATCAAAAGGAAGATCCGTTTTTTCCAATCTCATGGTTTCTCGATGACGAAAGCCTGGACCTAATCAGCAAAACTCATCCAGAGAAGCTTCAATCCGTAAAAGATCTTGTTGATCTCTTGGGAGAGACTGATGAATGGGCGGGTGAGTATGGAGGCGAGATTTTCAATGTCATCCAAGAATTCGACCGATCAGTCCTGGCTTGCCAACCACCTGCTTCATACAATCAACGTCCAATGAAGAGGCCTGCCAAAGGGATCAGGACAGCAGGGACTGGGGTGGTGACTTTCTTGGCAGTGGAGACCCCAGAAACATATTCTTGCAAGTAAACGTGCATGTTTGTAATGATTGCAATGCTTTTTGCTACTCGTCCACATTCTCAATTGAGAAATCAAATGACACGGCAGGAATCTCATCCTCTTCTGCTTCGAAACCCTCCCCTACCAACATGCCCCGAACCTTTCGATTGAATGTTGTGATTGTCGATGATTTGAGTTTTTTCTCGCCAAGTCGTAGGACATCGACTGTGGGTTTCACTGCTATATTCTCAGTCCTATCTGGCTTGTGTGTATGGAGACTCAGCTCATTTATCCTATTTGCAACTTTGAAAATTGCCGAAGAGACATCAGGAGTGATATGTCTGCTTCCATGATATGGAATCTCGAGCGCACGTCCAACTTGCTTCCGAACATTTTGAAGGAGATCAACTGATGCTGATATACTCCCAAGGCGATCCCATGAGGCGTAAACACCTTTGGCTGCAAAGAAAAACTGCAAGAATTTGATCTTGTCAGAATGAGTATGGAGTCAACCTCACGGTCCTCACCTTCAAGAATTTGATGAGATGTTCAATATTCAGGTCGATTGGCATCCAGTGACCCTCAAGCCCACTCAAGTTGACCAGCATGTTGTTACGCATGATATCACTGTGTCAAATAAGAATATCTGAAAGCAATGTTGTTCGACGTACGCAAATTTTGGTGTCCATATATTCTTGATGTTGTATATCCAGTGAAGGATTTCGGCTGAGTAATTATTTGAACCTGCACCACGAAATATCATCGCAAGTGTGCCAAGGATATCTTCAACACGTCCAAAGTCTCCGGTTGGTATTGCATCTGTGAGCTCCAAAACGTACAACAGATCTCGCGTAAGGAGACAAAGGTTGTGACGGGCTTGATCATTTCCATTAGAAGCTGGAATGTTCAGCGGCTCACGAGGCGGTGATGCGTGATTCCGGATAATCAACTCGGCAATTCGAAGGAGCTCCTCAGGTGATGGATTCGAGGAGGCGAACTCACCAAGGGTGGTGTATCCACATTCGATGCTCCATGCGTTGAGTATGATCCCTTTGAGTATTTGTAAAAGGACGGAGAGGAGGGTATGGTAGTCAGGGTGTTCGCACCCAAGCCGAGTTCGATCGAGGACAGAAAAGAAGTAAGA
>JBBPUG010001239.1:0-11070 GCA_038094535.1 Tubosaeta aff. alveolata
TACAGTAGAAGTAGTATATAAAGCCAGAGCGGCTTGCTGGGATTTCTCCCCAGTCAAGTTCACTTTGGAGTTCCTCCTTCATTGGTGTGTTCTCTGAGTGATTTCCCTCACTCTTGGCAAAGGTTGCTGCTACGCTGAAGTCTTCACGTTTGGACTATGGATGTTGACGTCCACGGTTTCACTCCTTTGAAGTCGTTTCACATATAGCGATGAACGAGGGAATAAAGGTGTTGCTTCTTTCATGGCTTTGAGCGCATGAAGGACTAGTGGATCAGACAAGGAGAAGGATTGGATGTAATCAAAGAGTTTAAGGTCAAGGGTGTTAATGATGACTGGGTCTGGGAGGATGGCTGTGTCAGTGTTGTTGAAGGAGGTGTCAATGGAGTCTTTTCAGGAAAGGGTATCAGCTAGGCCCATCTGGGTTCCAGAGGTTACTTTCCAGACAAGGTCAAAGTTGAGGAGAAAAAGAGACCATTGTGCTTGACAATGAGAGAGTTTGCAAGGGTCTTTGACAAAGGAGAGGTTCTTGTGATCAGTGATTATAGTGACAGAATGTGAAGTTTCAAGAAGGTATTGTCCCCATTCTTCTAGAGCAAGGATGACAGCCAGGAGTTCTCAGTTGTAGATGTTGTAGTTACAAACACGTCTTCATATTCTCAACATCAAGTTGGAATCTTCTGGTCTTGTTTGATCTTTTGTTAGGCCAACTGGGTTGAGAGAGTTACATTGTTGATCTCATTCTGAGGCAGACTCTCATGAAGAGGTACCACAGCATCCCAAAATGGAGTTTCTTTGTTGATGCTTACCATTTTGGAGACCCAATCAATAGTGGGGTTCCATTGTTTGAGCCAGGGCATATCTAGGATGATCTGTTGTCTACCCAGGGCAACAACCATGAGATCAAGATGATCAATGAAAGAGGAGAACTGGGCATTTGCTTGGATCTTGTATTTGATAGTGTTACGGGACCATATTTTGGTCTTAGTACAAGAGTACATGAATGTTCTAGACGTCATCAAGAATATGCTAGATGTCTGCAAGGTCATTGCCTTAACATGTATTCATTTTCAATTCTTTACATCACATGCTCTGGGTCTGGAATCTATTTCCTTATCTCTTATCTATGATGACATGCCTCAAGGCATACATTATGCAAACCTTATAACATGCCTCATGCTAGTCATGACACATTATGACACATTCTTATCCATGACTCATATCAACTCATGCCATGGTTGACTCATGGTCACCACATGTATCACATTCCTAGTCATATGATCCTTTATTGCTATTGGCTGCCATATTTCTTATCAAGGCTGTGCCTTATCTTTACTGCCATTCCCCTTGCAGCCACATGCTTATCTCTATCTGTTTTCCCTTTCTCTTTAACTGTTTCTCTTTATAACTTAATGTCTAGGTTATGTCAAGGGTCACAGCCATGCTATGCAGTAAGAGCTGACTTGACATTGTGTCTTAGCCAGACAACAGTCATAAGTGCTGACACACTTGGATCTAGGTCTATGCACACTTCTATTTCCATCACAGTCTGTGTATAAGGCTGTGTATGTTTCATCTTTATTATTCTTCCATTCTGCCACACTTCGTGTGCATCTCATGTTTCTCTTATCTTGGCTGTGTCCACAGCTTTATATGCCTTTACCTTATGTTTCTCATTTCCATGCTATGCATGGCTATGCATTCTTATCTATAGGGTTGAGGGTATGCCATATTAGTGACTCATTGGTAGATCTGGTCACAACATGTACATACAGTAGAAGTAGTATATAAAGCCAGAGCAGCTTGCTGGGATTCCTTTCCAGTCAAGTTCACTTTGGAATTCCTCCTTCATTGGTGTGTCCTTTGACTGATTTCCCTCACTCTTGGCAAAGGTTGCCACTATGCTGAAGTCTTCACATTCGAACTACGGATGTTGATGTCTATGGTTTCACTTCTCTGAAGTCGTTTTAGATAGCTCCTGTCTTGTTTGATGATCTGTCTACATTGTAAGCCATAAGCAGTTTCCGGAGAGGTCTGATTCCCATTTGAAGAGCTGGGATGAGGCTGGGATCAATGAAATTACCAGTCACACCTAAGTCCACTAGAGCAACTGTTTCAATGATTTTTGGTCCGACTTGTAAATGAATGGGCAGGCGAAGTGTTCTTTCATTCAGTAGTCCTACAAGTACATTGGGGAGAGAAGATGTTGATACATCCTTCCCTTTTAAAAATCCTGGACAGCAAGACTAGTGACCTTTTCATCCAAGGGTTCCTCTTCACTCTTGAAGCATATCTTCAAAACTTGAAGGATTTCACTTTCATCCTTTCCTAAGATGTGAAGTTGATTTACATAAGTGTCAAAAGTGAAGATAGGTTTGGGAGCTTTAAAGGCAAGGCTGGGAGTGGCAGAAGCTTTGGTGGATCTAATGTTCTGGGGATGAGGATTTAGTACCTTCACATTGGATGGTGCTGTGGCCTTTCTTGCAACAGTGGAAGCAATGGCCTTCTTTGATACACTTGGCACATTCTACTGGGGTAAGTTCTTGATTTGGACAGCATCAACATCTATGGCATTTGGGTCTTTAGGGGAGACAAGAGAGGAGGCAAAACTGCCTTTCCTTAAGGCATTAATGCATTCTATCTGGGTATAGAACGTCTTTGCTTGGGTAATCCATTCTTGGGAAGTGGTTGGGATATTGGTTATGAATAGGATCATGGTGGTGATGCAGCGATCAAGTTCTTTGGCAAGGTGATCAATGAGGGTAGGCTCATCAGTAATCTGCACATGAGCAGCAAGATTCTAGAAGTTGGTGATGTACTATTGGAAACTGTCATCCTTGGCGGTTTTAAAATTTCTCTGCTTCAGGTCTGAGAGTTCCTGATGGGCAGTAGTGCAAAGGACAAAGGGGTAGAACATTGTAGTGAAGTCATTCTCAAAGACATCAAACATCTTTAGGCACCGTTCACCAACCAAACCTGGATTGGGTTTTCACAGACCAGGTTTTTTCTTGTGGCTGAGCTGAAATGCTGAGTGTGATGATTGAGGAGTGCCACTTCAAACAGTGACACGCTGAAGACTCATATCTTCTCCCCTCACTATTTCCCCTCACTGTCTGCAATATACCCCCCAGCCGATCTGACTGAATGTCCACCAGCAGCAGGAAGGGCAAAGAGAAAGCAGCCGATTCTCCCAATGACACTGCAAACTCTAGCAATGGAAGCCACTCTCATCCAGGAGGAGCAACGTATTGGACAGTGGAAGACGAGACGTTTCTGCTTCAGTTTGCCCAATCCAAGAAATCGCTGATGGGTGACGGTTATAATTTCCGGGCCGTATTTTGGAATGATCTTGCTAGCAGCTTCCCTACTCCTGCTCGTGGGGCACCAAAGACAGCTGAGAAATGCAGGGAAAAGTGGAAGCGGGTGAGTGGCACAACCAATCATAGGAGGAATCTCTGATCTTATCATGGCATCAAGATGAGGTTAACATTTGAATGTGTCTCAAAGATTGCTGAGTCATCAGGGCTTGCTTATTCACTTGACAAAGGGGCAGACATTCAGCTGGAATCACAACACGTATGGGATGCCCTTGTCAAGGTAAGTTTATGTATGCTTCATGAAATTTCTACCAATAGTGTGTAAAAATTATTCTAGGTTCACAAGGGTGTCAAACAATTCAAGAAGAAGGGCTGGATCCACTTTGAAGCTATGCAGCTTCTTGTGCCATCAAGGTGCTGAGGCAATAACAAGATTGCACCTCTTAGACAAATTCAAAAAGCTCATGCCACATCTTCAGCCACAAGTATGGTTTCATCCTGTTTGATCAATGGGATTTGGATCTGATGACACTTGCAGCATCTGGCCCCATCACTACCATGGACAATCGACCCGTTCCCCCTCCCTCTTTTCAGCCACCTTCGGCACCTTCCTTATATATCAGATCTGCTGTGAGCTCTATCAATCCATTGTCAAGTGTCTCTGCTCACATAGAGCAGTCAAGCAAACACAAAGCTGACAATGATAATACATCTATGGTATTGGCCACTCTTCCCCTGGCATCAGTGATAAGCACAACATCTGGCTTGTCCAGCTCCAGTCACAAGCGGTGTGCAACCGAATGGTCTCATGACATTTATGAGCTACGGGATGGTTTCAGCGTGCTTCAGAGCATGTTGCAGGCAAACACTCAAATCATGGAATGCATGCTTCAATCCTGATTGGCACTTTCTAATCCTGTATCTATGCAGCCAAATACCATGGCTTTGGACAAGAAGAACTTGGCAAGGACATTGCTCCTTGAGCTTGATGGATCATTTCTTTCACCAGAACAATTAGTTGTCATTTTTAATGTGTTGGGAAAGAGTAGTGACCATATAGATGCTTATCTTGTGTTTGCGACATAAAAATCCTCCAGTGATGACGTTGCTTGCCAGGCATGGTTGACCACAAGGCTTTCTGAGGCAAAGGACTCTTGAATTGTGTTATGCCATGTACTATCATTAGATCACTTTGTATCCCCTCGTTTGAACAATACAGTGAATGGTTCTAATGTCTATGGTTATGAAGGTACTCATTGTGATCCTGCCAGAATGCCTCTGCAATCTCATCTCACTTGTGGGACATGGTGTCATGTTCAATGGTCGTGATGAAACCATTTGCAAGGATGCCAAACACCACTGGATTGTCCTCTGAGGCACTGCCTTGAGCTATGTGAGCAGCCACCTTCCCATCATCTCACTCATCTTCATCATCTTCTGGATCGTACTGATGAATGATGTTGTGAATGCAACATAGGGCAGGGGGGATCAGAGCCTGGATGCCCATTGTGTACTTGGCAGGAATTACAAGGATCCGAAAACCATGCTTGAGCACACCTATAATCCACTCAACCACATTACAGAGCTGTGCATGCTGAAAATTGAAATATTCCTCTGCACTCACAGGCCTTACTAAGAGTGTGAGTGGCAGATCTTAGTAAAACCAAAGTCATACGCACCTCACTTGCCCACGGTCCCACTCTGGTAAGTGATACTGAGTGCCATGGTACAGAACAAGTAGTTTAGGACAAAGTGGGTATCCAGTGTCTGTGAGGTAATATTTGCTGTCGGGAATACTGAAATCTGTTGTGCAGGCATCATGATAAATGGAGGCATCTGCCGCAGATCCTTCCCATCCACTTAAAACATAGACAAACTCCAGGTCGAAGTTGCAGCCAAAGAGGCAGTTTTGAGAGTGAAATCCTTTGTGGTTATGGGTTGCATGCCTTTCGGCCGCAGAAGGGGTACATGTGATGTGAGTTCTGTCAATTGCACCAACAGCATCCTTGAAATATGGGTATATGGTGGGGTCGTTTGCAATGCAAAAGGGTGTTGGGTCATCTGAGTGTGGCAACCTGACATATTTGGTATATATCCCACTCAAAGAGAAGGTGTCTAGTATCTTGCGGAAATATCTATATGGAGAGGTAAGCATTCTTTCATGTCACAACAGAAAGGACACACTTTGACACCATACCAGTTGCGCATTGAAAGTGCTCCCCAACGTGCTTGCATGATAAGCCAGTTACACAGGTATATAAGAATATCCCCAGCTGTTCCTCAATGGTAACACCCCTGGAGTGAAAAATCCCATGTGTGGCGAGCTTGTCAATGAGCTGCTGAAAGACATGCTTGCAAATGCCGAGTTCATTTCAAATGTGATCTGGATGGCCATCAAGGAGCTCTGACACCCACATTCTCCCTGACAGAATTGAGGTATGATATAGCCTGGGTGCTGCTTGTGTCTGTCTGATACTTGGGTCATTTATCTTGAGACTGATTGCCTGCTGTTACGGTTCTTTTCTTTTCCTCTTTTAACGCACAATCTTCTCATCATATCCTCTAATACTTTCTCTTCTCGTTGTTCATCACGACTCTCTTGAGGCTATCGATACTTTCTTCAGGCAATAACTCAGACCATTAATCCTCAGACTTATCCTTCCTTCTTCTGAGTGATATCCCAGACTGACATCTTGTCCTCTCACCTTTCCCTTTCTGATGACTTCCTCGTGTTGTCATTTCCTTTCCAAGGTAGATGACTTGACTCCACAGTCTTTCCTTTTTGTCTTGTCTTATCTTGCTATCTCATTGGATGATTAGCTCCGCAGCCGTCTCTCTCACGACGGTGATGTTTCCCCTTATTCCATAGTATTCCATACTGTTCCATTCTCCCACGGTTGGAACACTTATATACTAGATCGCCTGTATTATAGTTCCTCACTCTGAATCTACGATATTCGTCGTACTCATTCTCAGTCCTCGAGCGATTCTCGAGACCATGTGCTCACTCATCATCGTCCTCTGTCCTCTGTCATCGTTTCGCACTTAGCTTGCTAAGAGAGACGCTGTGGTACCTCTTCATGAGCGTCCACCTCTCTTGAGTTAAGTCAAACGCTCTCTTGAGTACGCTTAGCGTTACACCCGCATCATAACCTCAGCCATCTGACAATTTTGCTGGAGAAGAAGAAGGAATATTTCATCATCCAAGGAACCTTCTGTGTCATTGTCTTGAAATCCTGAGTCGTTTTGTGTAGATGCATAGTCTTTGGAATCATTGAACATGTTGTATTATCATACTACTGTACAGTGGGCTAGGGTACATACCATGGCAATTCAGAACACCACTTGGTTACTGTAGATGGCACCTCAGCTCAGCCACAGGAAAAAAACCTGGTCCAGGTTTGGTTGGTGAACAGTGCCTTATGTTGGCAGTGATGGCAGTGTTGGCTAAGATGTCATACCATTTCTCAAAGAAAGGTACACCTCTACCCTTACTTAATTTGTTCAGGATGGTTAGGATATGGGTATTGTCAGTGTTGTATAAGTGAGCATTGATGGTAAAGTACACTTTCATCACCTTCATCCATTGGGTGGCATCAGCCAGTTCTCCAGAGAAATCAGCAGGAAGAGCAGCCTTAAACTCAGCTCAAGGTGCAGGGGGACCAGCCGTAGGAGCAGATGCAACTGCAGGAAGAGGGGGAGGTGCAGGTGTGGCTCCAGTTCCAGACATTGTTGCTATGGGGATCTGTGGTGGGGGTGCTAGGGTCAAGGGTTACAAGTGGATTGTCACTACTGGTGGTGTGGGGACTTGAGGAGGTGTGTTACTGGGTGATACTTGGATTGGTGAACCAGGGGGTGTTACAGCCTGTGGTTCTTCTTCTGGGTCTGAGTCGAGGGCAGAGAAAGTGCCTCAGTGGCAAAGGGACGATGGTCTTGGATAAGGGGTGAGCGATGGGGTTACAGAGGGGTTGTCCAATGATTGCCCTAGGGCACAACCAAGAGCACAATTGAAGTGTGAAATGGTGGGGGGTAGGCCCTTCTCCTAGATAAGAGGGGCAAAGGGTCACTCTGAATCTTTTGTTATGCTAAGCATACCACAAGAGATATTTGACTTAACACTAGAGAGGTGGACACTTATGAAGAGGTACCACAGTGTCTCTCCAAACTAGTCAAGTATGAACTGAGATCAGAGAGCAAGGGGCATTGATGAGGGAGTACTTCAGTCTTGAGAATTGCTCAAGGACAAAAAATTGATATGCAGGAATACATAGATTCAGAGTGAAGAAACCACAAGTACACAATGATTGGTATATAAACAATTCTATCATGAGAAGATAGAATGTAAAGAAACATCATGGAATATGGGGACACTAAGCCATTGTGAGAGAGACGACTGAGGAGGTTATCATCCAATAGAATTAAAGTGAGCAAGAAAGAAAGACAAGACTAGCTCACAACATTCCAATGATGATGAGGTAATGTTCATAAGCATAATGGAACATAAGAGGAAGAACAGCAATAGGGTGAAGGACACAAAGTAAGAGGATTGAGTGAAAAAGGAAGAAATTTGTAACACAGTACATGCAAATCATGGTAACTAAAGAGAAGGGTGGGTGATAAAGTAAACTATATATGGGATTTTCAGGGCCCTTCATGTGTGCCCCCATCACAGGCAGTGCAGCAGCTGGCAGGTATCTTCAAATAAGAAATTCCATCTTGTCTTTTTCACTGAAATTGTACCTCTCAACAGCAAAACCATCCTCATTGGTATCAAGTGGGAATACAGGTAACCATTTGTGTTCATGTAATATATAAGATCTGACTGTAGACCTGTTGACTCAATGATGGTGATCATGGTAGTCCAAGGGGCACTGTGAAAGTTGGTTTCAGTGAGTGTGTTGGAGCTTGGTGATTTTGAAGGAAAGGGTCATGATGAATGGTGGTGATGAACATGGAGCATAGGGGATGTCTGAGTATGTCAGAGAGAAAGAAAAAAAGGGGAGGGTCCTTGTTGATGGGTCTATTGCCAGGGGCTTGATGCACACTAAGGCTTGTGGAAGGTTGAGATATTGGAAGAACTTGAGCAGAGGGTGAGGCCTGCAAAGTGAAGTTCATAGCTAGGGCAGTATATAGGGAGGTGACCTCTTGCTAGAGAACAGCAACCTACTGAGTCAGTGCTAGTAGGGATGGGACTTTGTCACTGCCTGGAGCCAGGACATGGTTGGTTGGAGATGCTCTCAGGGGAAGTCTGGGAGAGAAGGTGTTACGATTTTTCTCCCTTCTTCATCATCTCGTTCCATCTTCTTCTTTTGCCCACTTATCTCTTATGTAAACCTCTTTTCATTGAACGATTAGCTCCGCAGCTGTCTCTCTCACGATGGCGATGTGTTCCCTCATTCTCTTATATTCTATAGCATTCCATTCTCCCACAATAGGAATACTTATATACCACTCGCCCTGTACTTTTACTCCTTACACTGAATCTACGCCATCCTGCGTATTCATTCCTTGTCCTCGAGCGATTCTCGAGTCCTCTGAGTCCCTCGTCATTGTCCTCAGTCTTGGTCAACATCCTTCACTCCAACTCCTCGAATCTCTTAACTCTGAACTCTGGTTCATTGACTACGATATTCATCGTACTCATTCTCTGTCCTCAAGCGATTCTCAAGACCACGTGCTCACTCGTCATCGTCCTCTGTTCTCTGTCTTCATTTCGCACTTAGCTTACTAAGAGAGATGCTGTGGTACCTCTTCATGAGCATCCGCCTCTCTTGGGTTAAGTTGAACGCTCTCTTGAGTATGCCTAGCATTACAGAAGGAGAGAGGAGGAGGGGGGGAAGCAGTGCTGAAGTTTGACCTGTTGATGAAAGTGCAAGAGCATATTGTTCTAGTACAACTATACCAGAGCTCTTGGAACCCAGTTGTCCACAAGGACTGCTAGGGCTAAATGGTATTTGAATGAGTGGAAGAGGTCTACTGTCCACTGGACTGCCTGTTGGGCCTGCTTTTAGCAGGCAGTGGAAATAGTAGGGATGGTTTTGACAGTTCCCTTGTTGGGGCCACTCTTAATGGTCCACTTCCAGATAAAGGGGTGTTTTGCATAGTACCTCAGTACATGCTTGGGAAGAATAGGGGGCATAAAGCATGTGCAGAATGTGTTGTGTGGAAACAAGTGGTACTGGTTCCCAATAATGGAGAGAGGGATTGAGCATGGTTGTGATCATCACAGTGGTTCAGGGGGCATTTGGGAGCAGAAGAGGGACCAGTAGGTGGTATAGTGGGATGCCTGGGTTGAGGGTTGGGGAGATCCCATGGGGGGATGGTGGTGGTACTGGTTCAAGAGACATCCCATCACCATATAATAGTGATTGCAGTACAATAGCAACTGTGCCCCACAATGACAATGATGCAGGCAATGACTATGCAATAGCATGCCACCACCACCACTCAACAATGATGTGGGTGAGGGGGCACAACCATATGACACTAATGATGATGAGTGTAGTACAACAAGCACATCACCACCATTGTACAATGGCATTGGTGGTGCATTAGCAACCACACCCCACCAGGATAATGCAGGCAACAGCTGCACAACAGCATGCCACCACCACACAATTACAACTTGGGTGAGGTGGTGCAACCATGTGACCATGAAGATGATAAGGTGTCAAAATGTAACTCCATGTAGTTCCAATTCTGATGTTTCTGATGTTTCCAAAATTTCTATGCAGCCACTTCTGGAATTTCTGAAGTCTTTGCTCCAGGAAGGCCAGAAACATCTAATCTTTCATATATATCAAATCTGAACATTCTAGAGTTTTATATGATCACAACTCCACCCATATTTTTACTGTTATCTTACTTTCCTCTCACCTTAGTCATGTTTCACACTAGTGGGCAATGACTGAGATGAGACTCTGGTTGTTCTATTCATTTTAATCCTAGCTAATGTACTATAGTGGGCACACCTTCCCTTACTATAGTTTTTGACACAAGGGGTGTGCAACAAGTGCACCTCCACCACCATATAATGGCAACTGTGGCCCAACAGCAACTGTACCCCACTAGGATAACAACACAGGCAATAGCTACATAACAGCATTCCACCACCACACAACAATAACACAGGCAGAAGAGGCACCATCACATGATGATAAAGACAATGAGGGGTGCACAACAAGCACACCACCACCACCATATGATGGTGACCATGCCCTATCAGGACAATGACATGGGCAACAGCATACCATCACCACACAACAATGATGATGATGAGAGGTGTATGACAAGCACACCACCACCACCATATGATATCACAGCATATCAGCAGTTGCACCTCACTAGAATGGGGGTGAGGGCTATGCAGTAGCATGGCAACTGCACAACAACAATGACAACAGTGAAGGTGTGGTTAGAGTACTGCATGGGTATGAGACACCCACATGAGTACAGGATGGGGATGCCTGGTGGGTAGGGGTAGGGGTCAGCATGCTAGACACCCACACCCACCATGTGGGTCATCCACACCCATCAGCCATACCCACCAACATCCAACACTACACTGAACACTATCTATTATGTACATATTGCATGTCTTCCAAATCTGTACTTGTCATCAATAGAAATTTATATGGACTCCAAGACAAAATGCAACTCTAAAATTTTGACACAGCATATGTTTTAGTCTTTGTTGCATACTCTCAACATGCAAGCAGATCCTGTCCTGACTGCACAAAAGCACCAGCCAAAACCT
>JBBPUG010001240.1:0-11070 GCA_038094535.1 Tubosaeta aff. alveolata
ATGAAGCAGGTCATAATCAATTGTCTGCATATTGAGACAAGATTGAGCCTTTACGGCTGGTGCACGGACAAAATATAAAGTATTTCCGGGGTGAGTATGAAACTCAATAGTTACTCGTCTTTCGAGTCTATGATAAAAGGTTATGAAACCTTCCCGGTTTTGGACATTTAAATGCCTGTCCTTCAGCAATGTGCCCATGGACACAAGTTTAACATTTGATTTGGGCATATAGATCGTAGGCGATAATCGCACTAAAGATCCTTTCCACAGTTTTATAATAACCGTTCCTTCACCCAAAATTTCTGCAGGACCATTTGCGGTCTGTGCCATTTTTGGCTTTGGATAAGGTTTATATTCGGTGAAGTCCTCGAATTGGTATGTAAAATGTGATGATGCTCCGGAATCAAGGAGCCACATGTCATCAGGAACTCCACTATGGAAGTTCGAATATGTGCAATTGTCACATGGAAATTCAGGTTCTGGTTCGCTATCATACTCATCGGACAATGACACAACAGATTTATTGTCTGAATCACTATCTACCCATGACACGAATAGACTATCTACATCCGACTGTGAAATCAGATGTGAGTCAATGAGTAGTTGTGTGGAGGAATCGACAGACCTTGGGCCTTCGTCGAAGTCGAAGTATTCATCAAAGAATTCTTCTTTGCGTCCATTGCACAAGTAATGATCGTACATACTGGCGAGAGTGGTAAGTTGAGAATTGTCAATGGACGATTCTTCCTCCCCTAGCGAAACAGTATCGCTATCCGGAGACACCGAAACATTCGCAAATGCTCGTTGTGCATTGCAAGAAATGGTAGGAGTGGCAGCGGTGGGAAGAGGAATGTGAACGCGCGGAGCGCATGCAGACTGTGCTCGAGGAGAGGGAGCGAGCGGTGTGGCAACTGCAAGTGGAGGAGAGGGAGCATAAGGAGGAGTAGGAGTGGTATATGGGGAAAGTAGGTGTGCCGGTGGGGTCACCAGCGCGATCAAGTCCTCGAGTTCTGTTAATTCCTCAATGCATGCCAAAGGAGTCGAAGTGTCGATGTGCTCCATCAAATGGAGACATTTAAGGGGTGGACCCGATAAATCAAGGTCCGCGTTCGCAATTGGATCAAGTGTGCGCACTGTCTCAATGGTTGGAACGGCACCAATACGATGAGCCAGCACTACAGAGCGCTGGGTCTGTGGAAAAGCAGGAGGGCCATAATGCGCGGCTGCAGGAATGTGAGCGATGAGACGGGGATCGGTTGCAGGATAGGAAGGCGGGATGGAGGTGACAAAGGCAAAGGAAGCCTCCCATTTGTTTGCGAAGTGGGAGGCGTGCTGTTGTTGGCAACGTTTGTCATGCTGCAAGCGATTGCCGCGATGAGTCCCTTGGGTATTCCCAGAGGCATCCGGTGTCTGCTGGTGTCAAGGCTGATCATTTTGTTGAGATGTTGATGAACCCCCTTGTTGACACTGTTGCTGGTTAGCAAAGGTTGGGTCGTCAGGCTTACGCTTAATCGCAGAAATGCGATTTGCTTCATTATTATTATTGGCCTGATGGCCGTGGGTCTGAGAATGATTGGCGTGCTGGCCACGAGAGTTGTTGTTGGCCTGATGGCCACGAGAGGGATGATTGCTGGCAGAATGCTGTTGCCATGCGAGGATGGCAGCTTCTTTGAGTTTCTCCATGGTGACGAAAAGATCACCAGGACATTTAACAGTCCTGGTAATCTCGATTTCGGGTTCATCGGCCACTTCCTCAGTGGCTTTAGCCTTGCCCTGCTTTTTAGTGGGTGGCGCAGGTGCAGTAATAGTTACCGTTTGTTCTTTTGACGAATCCATGGACGAAATATTCATAATGTGGGCGATGACGTTCATGTATGCGGGAAGTTTAGACATGACGATCATCACCTGGATGCGTTCGTCGACTGGATATTGGAATTCGGCAAGACATGCGAAGTGGGCATTAAAAGAGGAGAATGCGGGCGATGGATGAGATTTTTCGGGGATGGAGGTGTCCATGAGGGCTTTAAACTCGGAATAGACAGTAGCGATTGTCGGCTTAGAGAATTGATTCTTGAGTGCGTCCCAAAGAGTATGAGCGTGGTCAACGTCTTCCCAACGCTTACGAAGGGAAGGGTCCATTTTGAGAATCATCGATCCAATGGCCTTTTGGTTGTCCTTTTGGTAGTCATTGTCCGTCGATTGAGCAAGACAGACATGAAAGAGGCCTTGTGACTGCAAGTAGGCCTTCATCTGAGGATACCAGGTGAGGTAGTTGGGACCTGCAAGAGTAGGAAGTGACGAGAAAGTAGAGTTGTTGCCAGAGGTCTTAGAGGATGACATATTGATGAGATAAGGTTGGTAAAAGAGGCGCGAGCAGTACAGGGAAGATTGTCTAGAGGATGACACGTCAGTTATGATCAATACAATGTAAGAAAACGTGCAGTCAGTGCCTCTGACAAGTACCAGCATAGCGACCCCTTAGGATCTCTAGCATTTCGCACATCAAGGGTGTAATTACGTGCACATGACAGCGGGTACAACGCACAAACTTCGGGTGTAAAAACGCACACTGAAGTGGCAGTTAAGCACACGATGAGCAGGCGTAACAATGCACACGTCTCACGGCGTACAGTACGAGCGACACAGCTAGCTGCAGGGCTCATAACCTGTTGAAAGGCAGAGGGGCAATGCCCATGCCAGAGGCAGAGTGCAGAGTTTAGATGCTCGATAATTGTACTTACTTAGAACGTTGTGGTTTGAGTACAAGTCTTATTAGAACTCAGATGCTGAGTCCGAACTTATATACTACAAGTATAAACATATTATATAATATGAATCATCACATGTCTGTGAGAGCAATACTCAACGATTAGATTGTGATTCATTCAACAGGAGGATGAACCAAGATTCCAGGACTTGGGTGGGAGAGTCGAGTATCAAATGTCCATCAGCAAGACATTTGTAAAGAGCCCAAACTCAAGCTTGGGTGGCATAGTCAATGAGGGAGGAGCCATCAGAGGCGGTTGCACCGTTCATTGCGTCGGCCATTCTTGCCAATAAAGACGGATCAGGGGCAGAATCAGGAGGTGGGGGAGGCACGTTGAAGTATATAGATCCTATATCAATTGTGTCCAAGTTAGAGGATGAAGAGGAAGGAGGAGGAAAGGATAGACAATCCACCAGGATGCAGGATATGGATGTAGTGGGAGAGGGAGGAGCGGGAACTGGGAGAGATGGTTCAGGGATAGGTGATTGAATAGCTTGACCACCTTCCAGACAAGAGGTAATATTTTCAAGATAAAAGTCTCGTTCCTGTGGGTTCAAAGACAAAAAGATGGGACGGAATGTTATGATTCTTTTCTTCTTCTTTCTCCTATAAGCACTTCTCTCATCGTTCCCTTTAGTTCTTCCTCTTCTCATCATTAACCACGACTTTCTCTTGAGACTATCAACACTTCCTTCAGGTGATAACTCATATCTTTGTCTCTTAGACTTACTTCTTTTCCTGAGTAGCATCTTGAACTGTTGTCTCATCCTCTCACCTTTCCCCTCTCAATTACTTCATTGTGTTGTCATTTCCTTTCCAAGGTAGATGACTCGACTCTACAGTTCCTTCTTTTATCTTGCCTTATCTTTGCTCTCTCATTGGACAATTTGCTCCACAGCTGTCTCTCTCATGATGGTGATGCCTCTCCACCTTCCATAGCATTCTATAGCGTTCCATTCTCCCATGACTGGAACACTTATATATCTGACCACCTGTACAATAGTTCCTCACTCTGAATCTATGCACCTGGTGCTATTTGATTCCTTGTCCTTGAGCAATTTTTGAGTCCTCTGAGTTCCTCATCATTGTCTTCAGTCCTAACCAACATCCTTCATCCAGGATCCTCAGATCTCTTGTCCTAAGTCCTTTGTCCTCAAATCTCTGATCTTCATCGTATTCATTCTCAGCCCTTGAGCGATTCTCAAGACCAGCATGCTCCCTCATCATCATCCTCTGTCCTCTGTCTTCAGTTCACACTAAGCTTGCTAGGAGAGACGCTGTGGTACCTCTTCATGAGCGTCCACCTCTCTTGGGTTTAGTCAAACACTCTCTTGAGTACACTTTGTGTTACCAACCTTCTCTCGGATGCACCTCACGTTACAAAATATTCAGAGTCTCCTTTAGCCCCTCCTGTTACAGAGCAGAGACTACCCTCACCACCTTCTCCTCATCATAGTCCCTATCGTGCTTTAGGACAGCCTTTGGATGACTGATCATTGTCATCATAGTCACTAGCCCCCCCTCGCAACCATTTGACAATTAATTGTCACTCCCACTGTCACTATCCCATCGGATGACTGATTGTCGTCATCCTAGCCATAGTCATCGTCACAGTCAACAACCCTAGGATCTAGTAATCCTAGATCAACTATCGGACGGCCGATCAACATCATCTCTAGTCACAGACCTTCAGGATCTTATTGATCAACCATCGGATGACTGATCATTGTCATCCTAGTCATTGAACCCAGGATCTAGCAGACGGAGATCAGGAAGGATCTCCGAACCTTCATCCACTGTCCACCCCTCGACATTAGCCCCATAGTAACCATGGATGTCGTGTACATCAAACTCAAGAAACTCTCCCCACTTGAGCGCATGAGATGCGCTAAACTTGGTCTTTGTTTCCATTGTCGCCAGAAAGGCCACAACGCCATTGAGTGCTTAGGTACTAAACCCTTGTCCCCTTGCCCACAGAACACTAGTTCCCTTGAAACCCTAGTCAACCTTGACCTTATCCCTGAACTTCCAAGCCCACTGGCACTATAGATGCCTACATTGACAAACTCCACCGCAACTCCGGGAAGGACGACGCCTCACTCCTTCAAACCTTGAAAACATACCTTGAGAAGCCTAAGCCTGCTTCTGCCATTGATGCTTACTTTGAAAAACTTTGCCACTCTGGGAAGGATGACGCCACGATCCTTCAAGTCTTAAAAACCCTCTGTGAACCTGACAAAAAACTCTCTGACAAAGAAGTCACCAGCCTTGTGGTCCAAGACTTCTTGATGGAAAAAGAACTGTCCTCGCCCTCTCCACCCAATGTCCTTGTCGGATTACCCAGCAAAAGAGCCCTCCATTTACCCTTTCGTCTCCAAGTTGATTCTAACATTGTCAAGACTGTTGCTCTCATAGACTGTGGAGCAACTGGTAATTTCATCGACCCTAGCCTTGTCCCTGCCCTTCGTATGGGAATCAAATGTATTCAAAAACTCCTCATGGCCTACAATGTCGATGGTTCTCCCAACTAAAAGGGAGCTATCAAATTCAGGATCCGAGCTAACACTCAAATCTCCTCATTCAACAATCACCTTGATCTCATGGTTGTCGCCCTCAGCAAGTGACAGATCATCCTAGGTATGCCCTGGCTGAAACAATGGAACCCTACCATCGATTGGATCCATTGTACAGTAAGTATCAACAAGGAAACTCCATCCTGGGACACTGTGGTACCTCTTTGTGAGCGTCCGCCCCGGGATGAGATTAACAAGGTAACCCTCTCGATCTGGCTGGCCCAACAAGTGGCTAAACAAGAACATGAAATCCCGACCTGGTGCCAAGACTACAAAGACGTGTTCTCTGAGAAAACCTTTGACACACTCCTGCCTTATCGACCCTATGACCACATCATTGAACTCAAGCCCACCTTTATCTCCAAAATTGCCAAAGTCTACTCGTTAAACCCCACCGAAAAAGAGGCATGCCACCTCTTTGTTGAAGAACATTTAAAAACCAGTCATATCATCCCATTGAAGTCCCCACAAGCCTCTCCATTCTTCTTCGTACCCAAGAAAGACAGTTCTCTTCGTCCCTGTCAGGACTATCATTACCTCAATTTGTTTATCATCTGCAATATGTATCCCCTTCCACTCATCTCAGATCTCATTGATGACATGAAGGACTCAACCTTGTTCACCAAGTTCAACATATGATGGGGATACAACAACATCTGAATTTGAGAAGAGGACCAATGGAAAGCAGCGTTCATCACCCCACTTGGACTTTTTGAACCCACTGTAATGTTCTTCGGCTTTAACAATGCTCCTCCCACATTCCAGGCTTTCATGAATCATATCTTTGCCAATATGCTAGCGGAATGTTGGTTGAAAATCTACATGGACAACTTAGGCATCCATACCAAAGACAATATAGAACTCCACCATGATCACACACATTCAGTCCTACAACGACTTAGAGAACACAGCCTCTCACTCAAGATCTCCAAATGCTTCTTTGACACCCCCCAGATGGAATACCTCGGCATGATCATTGGTCAAGGACGACTTGAGATGGACCCCGTCAAGCTCACCACCATCAAGGACTGGAAACCCCCAACATCTGTCAAAGGAATCCGCAGTTTCCTCAGTTTTGCCAACTTCTATTGAAAGTTCATCCCCAACTTCTCTAATATCATTGCTCCCCTTGTCCTCCTCACTTGCAAAAACATACCCTGGTCATGGACTTCACTCCAAGAAACTGCTTTCTGCTCCCTCATCACTCAGTTTTGCTCCGCTCCAGTCCTTGCTCTCCCTGACACATCTCATCCTTTCTCCATCATAACTGATGCCTCCTTGATCACTTCTGGAGCAGTCCTCCTCCAAGCCGATGTCAACGGTGACCTCCATCCCTGTGCCTACTTCTCAAAGACCCTCTCCCCCACAGAACAAAACTACAACATCTACAACCAAGAACTCCTGGCTGTCATCCTTGCTCTTGAAGAATGGTGACAATACCTCCTTAGAACTTCGCACCCTGTCACGATTATCACTGATCACAAGAACCTCTCCTTTGTCAAAGACCCTCACAAACTCTCTCGTCATCAGGCCTTCTGGTCCCTTTTCCTC
This sequence comes from Tubosaeta aff. alveolata, assembly GCA_038094535.1. Lineage (NCBI taxonomy): Eukaryota > Fungi > Basidiomycota > Agaricomycetes > Boletales > Boletaceae > Tubosaeta > Tubosaeta aff. alveolata. The sequence continues at coordinate 6,892 of JBBPUG010001240.1, forward strand.
CTCGACTTTAACCTCATCTGAAAAGTTACCCCTGGAACCCAGATGGGCCCAGCTGATGCCCTTTCTTGAAAAGACTCCATCGACACCTCCATTGACAACACCGACGCATCTATCCTCCCAGACCCTGTCATCATTAATGCCCTTGACCTTAAGCTCTTTGACTACATCCAATCCTTGTCCTCATCCAATCCACTAGTCCTTCATGCACTCAAAGCCATGGAAGAAGCAACACCTTTGTTCCCTTGTTCTTCGCTCCAAGACTGGTCATTTGATAATGGCCATCTCTTTTACAAAGGTCATTTATATGTCCCACCATTGTCTCACTCCACGCTCCTCCACAGTATTCACTCGTCTCCCACCACTGGCCATGCTGGTCAATTCTGCACGAAGGCCATCCTTGAATGTGACTTCTGGTGGCCTGGTCTTAGCACTTTCATCAAAAATTTCATAGCTGGATGTGCCATTTGCCAACAATCCAAAGTCAACACATATTCCACTGTCCCTCCATTAAACCCCATCCCATCCACATTGTCCTTGCCTTTCTGACAGATCTCAGTCAATCTTATCACAGATCTCCCTTTGTCCTCAGATTTCGATTCTATTATAGTCGTGGTCAACCATGGCCTTATGAAGGGGGTAATTTTCATCACTTGTAACAAAACCATTGACGCCGCAGGAGTTGCCAAACTTTTCTTCGACAATGTATTCAAACACTTTGGCCTTTACAACTCTATCATCTCGGATCATGGCCCACAGTTCGTTTTCGCATTTGCTCTAGAACTTGCTTGTCTCCTCCAGTACAACATTCAACTCTCCACTGCATATCACCCCCAGACTGATGGCCAAACTGAACATACAAACCAAGAACTCAAAACCTACCTCCGTATCTTCTGCACCAACAATCCCCACTCCTGGTCGGAATTCCTCACTACCACTGAATTCCATCACAACTCCGCCCCCCATAGCTCCATTAAGTCATCTCCATTCTCCCTCCTCCTTGGTTACAAACCCCGATCATTCCCTGCCCTGGGTAAAACATTTATTCCTGCTCTATCTGACAGATTGATCACCCTGTTCAAGGCACAAGAAGAAGCCCTTGCTATGCATGACTCTGCTCGCTTAGCAATGGCTTGCCACTCCACCTGCTTGTTCTTCCTCTGGAAAGTTGGAGATAAGGTATGGTTAGAAGCCACCAACCTTCAGATCCCTTACCCCTCTAGAAAACTCATCCCCAAACGCCATGGACCCTTCAAGATTTCTCAAGTCATCTCTCCCCTTGTCTATCACCTCAGACTACCTCCTTCCTGGAAGATCCATGACACATTCCATGCTTCCCTCTTATCTCCATTCAAACAGACCGAAGCACATGGACCTTCCTTTCCCGAATCACCTCTGGACATTATAGATGACGAAGAAGAATTCGAAGTGGAGGCTATCCTGTCGCACAAAGGCCGCCCTGGCAACTATCAGTACCTGACCACATGGAAAGGGTACTCTTGGTCCAAAGCTACCTGGGAACCTGAAGAAAATCTCCGTCACACTCCTAAGATCCTTTCTCCTTATAAATGTTCCCACTCTTTGAAATAACTGCTGAATCCCTTGAGTGGTGTTGTACCTCTTCGTGAGTGTCCTCCTCAACGGTCAAGCTGTTGTTTGTTCCTTCCTCTTTCTACTCTACATCTGCTTTTCTTCGTGTTTCTAACCGCACCTTGTTTTCATTGTCTTTGTTTTATTTTATTCGGCTCATTCTCCATTGTACATCAAATTATTTTTCCTGACTTGTTCCTCATTCATCTGCATTTGGCTTGAATCAGTGAAAGTCATAGTGTGCTGCTGTGCGCCGCTACTGAGTATCTGATCCTCTGGCTACACACTTGTCTCTTACTCCCTTCCTTCTATCACCATGAACAACGATGACACCTCTTCCTCTAATGCCATCTCCAAATGGGACATCTCTGACTTCCCTGACGACGTTATCTTTCTCAATGAACCCATGACTGCTCACCAACTTGCCTCCCTGCCCACTGGCTATCATGGCTCCCTATTCCATCTCCTGGCTGATCCATCTGTGACTCATGCTCTAGATTATTACGTGGATGATGATTCTCCCTTATCCGCTCTTTGTCTACTCCTTCATCACTTTCGACTTCTATCAACCACTCATCCATCTGGATGGAAGTGAACCTCCACCATTGATACTCAACATCTAGATCCAGCCATTGTCAATGCCTTGGTTGTCCTAGCCCATCATCTCAGCCTTGGAGAATTCCTTGGGGATATTCATCATTATCTTGAACAACTCTCCCTGTTGTCATTGTCCTTCACCAATTGCTGTTCTATCCTACCTCGTCGCAAAAGATCCACTCATCATAGAACCATCCATCCTTTTCATCAATGCTCTCCCTCTCCCATTAACCCACAAAACATTCTCTTTACCTCGGAGTTTGTTGAGGACAACACTGGATCACCCTCTGCCATAGACTTTTAGTCTTCGTAGGTACTTTGACAGTACAAAGAGGGTAATGTTACAATTCTTTTCTTCTTCTTTCTCCTATAAGCACTTCTCTCATCGTTCCCTTTAGTTCTTCCTCTTCTCATCGTTAACCACAACTTTCTCTTGAGGCTATCAACACTTCCTTCGGGTGATAACTCATATCTTTGTCTCTCAGGCTTACTTCTTTTCCTGAGTAGCATCTTGAACTGTTGTCTTGTCCTCTCACCTTTCCCCTCTCAATGACTTCCTCATGTTGTCATTTCCTGTCCAAGGTAGATGACTCGACTCTACAGTTCCTTCTTTTATCTTGCCTTATCTTTGCTCTCTCATTGGACAATTTGCTCCACAGCTGTCTCTCTCATGACAGCGATGTCTCTCCACCTTCCATAGCATTCTATAGTGTTCCATTCTCCCACGACTGGAACACTTATATATCTGATCGCCTGTACAATAGTTCCTCACTCTGAATCTACGCACCTGGTGCTATTTGATTCCTTGTCCTCGAGCGATTCTCGAGTCCTCTGAGTTCCTCATCATTGTCTTCAGTCCTAACCAATGTCCTTCATCCAGGATCCTCAGATTGTTACGATTCTTTTCTTTCTTTCTCTTCACATACAATCTTCTCATCGTACTTCCTAGTCCTTTCTTCTCTCGTCGTCATATATCACGACTCTCTCTTGAGGCTATCGACACTTTCTTCAGGTGATAACTCAGACCATTAATCCTCAGACTTATCTTTTCTTCTTGTGAGCGATATCCCAGACTGACGTCTCGTCCTCTCACCTTTCCCTTTCTGATGACTTCCTCGTGTTGTCATTTCCTTTCCAAGGTAGATGACTCAACCCCGCAGTCTTTCCTTTTTGGTCCAGTCTTATCTTGCTATCTCATTGGACGATTAGCTCCGCAGTCGTCCCTCTCACGACGGCGATGTTTCCCCTTATTCCATAGTATTCCATACTGTTCCATTCTCCCACGGTTGGAACACTTATATACCAGATCGCCTGTATTATAGTTCCTTACTCTGAATCTACGATATTCGTCGTACTCATTCTCAGTCCTCGAGCGATTCTTGAGACCGTGTGCTCACTTGTCATCGTCCTCTGTCCTCTGTCTTTGCTTTGCACTTAGCTTGCTAAGAGAGATGCTGTGGTACCTCTTCGTGAGCATCCGCCTCTCTTGAGTTAAGTTGAACACTCTCTTGAGTATGCCTAGCGTTACAAAAGATTCAGAGTCTCCTTTAGCCTCTCCTGTTACGGAGCAGGGCCTACCCCCACCACCTTCTCCTCGTCACTAGTCCCCATCGTGCCCTAGAGCAATCATTGGACGACCGATCATTGTCATCATAGTCACTAGCTCCCCCTTGCAACCATTGGATGATTAGTCGTCATCCTCCTCGTCACTGCCCCATCGGACAACCGATTGTCGTCATCCAAGCCATAGTCATCATCACAGTCAACGATCCTAGGATCTAATAACCCTAGATCAACCATCAGACGGCCAATCGTCGTCATCACCTGTCACAAACTCTTTGGATCCAACAGATCATCCATCAGACGGCCGTTCGTCATCATTCTAGTCATTGACCCAGGATCTAGCAGACCTAGATCAGGAAGGACCTCCAAACCTTCATCCTCTGTTCACCCCTCGCCACTAGTCCCACAGTAACCATGGACGTCGTGAACGTC
>JBBPUG010001241.1:0-11064 GCA_038094535.1 Tubosaeta aff. alveolata
GCTGGCTGATACTGCGACAGATCGAACGTGAAGTTCTGGTAGAATCCAACGCCAGGTTCTAGAATGTCTGGATTCCAGGGCCCCGCATACAAGACACTTCCGAGCTCCTGTTCTGGTGACGGGCAAGTGCAATCAGTGCAACTGTTGATTGCGAGAGCGATTCCGACGTCGATGCATGATTCTGTGGAGTACTGCCACCTGGTGAGCTGTCGTAACCACATGCTGTGCGTATCTCACCGGCAAAATGACTTGCGCAGTAAAGTTCTGGTTTATCGGGAGTACCGTTCCGTCGGTCGGGTAGCCAAGCTCGATGGTATCACCCAGGGCGGATAATGCGACAGAAGCGATGATGGCGCAAATAGACAAGAGGTTCATAGTCGTGGACTGCTATTCAATCGATGCCAATGTAGATGGGACATTCAATATTTCTGCGGGCTCTTTAATACCAATCGTAGTGAGCCAACCCCGCCTGGGGAGCACTTACAAGGTTATACGGTTCATCCAGCCATCTCAGCATCATGCCAAGCTTAGGCAAGGCCAACTTTGCCCGGTGTGTCCTACACGGTGTGGGAGCCGCTCACGACTGGGAACAATGGTTATTGTAAGTAGCGTCTTGCACCGTGCTCCATTATATCTTTCTGATGCGGAGCTGTCATTCCTTGGTTTGGGAGTCTCAAGGACCTGGGTCCTTTGGACTCCTTTCACACTACTGGCAGGTGGATTACCTTGAACACCGCCTTTCTGTGATCTGATTCTTGCGGTCTCATTTACGGTCAGGTTCGCCCGTCATACTTTGGTCATTGACACGAGCCCGCATTGCATTTATGAGTCATGGCGGTCTTTGGTTGTAAAACAAAGTTAGTGCGATCAGGAACGTCGCATGTAATCAGGGGTGTAGTCCATATGCGGTGTTGAAACGGCATGATGCGGCTGGTCCAAGGTGCGTGTATCATTTTACCTTCCTTCCGAGCTGAGTTAACCTAATACCAACCAGAAAAGCTGTGGGCAGATAGCCAATTGTGAAATGAATCTTTCCAAATGATGGCGGGAAAGGCCCCAAGATTCACGTAATCGAGGGCAGCCTGGCCGAAGCTGGGCGCGGACTGGCACCTGGCCGGTCATGGTCTCCCGAGTATAAGAGGGGGATCCCGTTCTCAGTGTTTCTCAGTCCCTTTTCTTAATCTTCAATTCCCCCAAAGATGAAGTTCTTCGCTGCCGTTTCTATTCTCGTGGGCGCCACAGCCTCAGTCCTCGGCCAGACGATCACGCTCGGTACACCCACACACGGGACTATCCTGTACCCAGGAGAATGGTTCACCTCTCAGATCATCCAGCCCGTCAGTGTCCGCCACGGGATCCAGTGCTTGTTGACTAACCCACCCGCCAGGTATCCATGGCGTCGTGCATCCAAGTCGGGATCGCCCTTGCGATCGACTCGTGCTACAACGGCGTCTGTCCTCAGCCGACGGACCAGCTCGGCGACGTGCTGTACGCCGGCCCCTGGAAGCCTACCGCACACAACCCGGGCGGCTTCTACCAGAACTCCGCGCTGCAGGTCTCCGAGTACATGTCCGCCGGCCCTGCTATTTTCACGCTGACCCATCTGTGCTTGCTTGGGGTACGTCCTGCTGGGTGCGTTTGCGCCGGTTTTGCTGACACGCGGCCTTGGGGCTATTACAGGCTGCGCCGTATCCGTTCCTTGAGTTCCGTAACGCAACTGTGACGATTGGATGAGAGTATATTGGTTTGGACACAGGACATTTTACGTGTGACAGTAGTTGGTCGATGGTATGGACACTGCAAGGACAATGTCTCAGACACGGTTTCCTGTATATATAAAATTCAGGGGCATCTGGAATGGACATCATTTTGCATTGATGCGGGGTGGGACAGACAGAAGAGGGCATATTGGGTATGGATGCTCTTGCCTCGTGTGATCACAGCTTTCACACTCATCATACAAACATCGACCATAAAACAATTACGATACGCTTGGACTCATAACGCTTACACTTTCACCTTCTGAGCAAGGAATTCGGACCACTCTTTCTTGTCCCAGGCGCTGTCAATTTCGTTCGCAACAAGGCCATCTCACAAAACAGTAGGCGACACATGGTTCCCATTCTGCCTGGAGAACTCGACTGGAATGAAAATGAGTATGGCCTACAACCTTGAAGAAACGTGGGGCTCACCATGATGCTTCAAATTATCTGTGGCGGCTACGCCACCGTTCGGGGTACCCTCGAGCCGGAGAAGGTTTTTGACTTGCTCGACCTTGACTTTGTCCCCGATCACGGGGCCGGCAATGTCTGCAAGCTGCTTGTGTATCTGTAGAGGGGTGAGGGTCGAGGAGGGTCGAAGAGCCTCTCTTGCTCCTCAAACAACTGTTTTGGTTGCTCTTAAACGCATATAGACCACTGAACGCTCAAAATGTCCTTGCCTTGAGAGAGAAGTGGGCGGGTGAAGCCCGAAGAACCTGTGCCGTTCGTTAGCGTTCGTACGCCTCAACTATGCTGACGAGCTGACCGCGATCGCGGCTTCGTGGGTTAATGTCGAAGACGCATGCCAGGGCTGGACTTGCAGTCTCACGATGACCTTGACTTTCCCAAACCGCCTTCCTCGAGCCAAGGTTTGAGTATATGTTCCATCTCGTAAGCGATCTTTGCGCTGCAAAAATACGTGTCAATGACTTCAAGCCAATATTAGCAGGGGTATGATGACCTGAAGGGACAAACGTAGCCAAATGGAAATAGAATGTTAGAATAGCAGATGATGAGTGATGGGCTTCAGGGGTTTGCTCACTAAGGATATTCAGGGTGTGGGGGTGTTATTCGCACCCGCGACAATCCATGGACTGAGAGAAGGTTGCAAGGCCATGATAGATGTGATCGAGGGGCTCTCTTCCTGGACCCCCGTTAGTAGGATCCGTGACGCTGTAACTACCGAATTGTTACGCAGAAAAGTAACAATGCTGTTGACTTACTGTAGGGTCAAGTGAACAATAGCTGCTGAAACAAACTCATGCTGGAGAATGCAGCTACTGAACTCTTTCAACATTCAATAGATTCCAGTGGAATCCATCGAGAGAAGAAAATGTTAGGTAGCCACAAATTCGATCCAGTACTGGGGGAGTCCAAGTCCAAGTCCGAAGGGGAGGAGGAAAGAGGAGCCTGGATATTGGTGGTGGCAGTCCTGAAAGCAGAATGTTAGATTTAGCACACAGGGTGTGATTCGTCTTACAAGTGCAGACCACACACGGGAAACTGTGGAGGTGGCGTCGGCATCAGATTCAGGTTGGCCATCCCATGATGTGCATGTTATCCTCTGAGCCAAGATTATCTTTGTGTAGCCTAGTACTCAGCAGACGTGGGTTTTGTGGCGGTTGGCACTGATGGTGATGGTGGATGTGAGAGAGGCGGGCTTTGGTCATATTTCAAAGGTCCAAGTGCCATCCAAGGTGACGCTAGATGTGACAATCGGGCACGTATTAGGGAATTTGTCACACCTAGCATTGTCCGACGACCGCAAGTGAAAACATGACCGGCAGAAACACGCTCAGTGGTGGACCGCACACTTCCAGCTTGTACAGCTCTAGATGACTTGCGACGCTGTCCTCTCTTACATCAGCAAGTTTGGCGCGCTCGATTCCTCGTGATGACGACGACCCCTTGGCATATGAAGGTGAAAGCCAGTTCGCTCGAGGCGAGCGCAGGTGCGCCCATATGCACCTATATCGTACTCTAAGTCTCTACCCACCGTTTTTCAGTGGGTTCGCCATGCAAAATTCTGCGTGCGAAACCCCACCAGGGGGCTCGACATCATGCTGCCCGGTGCGTCAGATGTGTTGGTGCGTGAGCGCGGGCTGATTGTGTTACAGGATGTCTGTTGCATGGGGCGTCTCAGCCGCTTGCTGACGACAAGTCGACTTTGTTCGGGGTAGGTAGACATACGCTGGGCGGTGTCGATGTCGGCAGCAGGTTTGTTCCAGATCCCTATGCACAACGGGACGAATATCTGGTTTTCGTTCTCTGGTTGTAGACTTACACCTTTGCGGAGGAGGATAACAATGGCGACGAAGATGTCTTTCAGCCCTTCATCACCTTTTGGCGCAACGGGTTCAGTATCGAAGGGGGTGAAGGCCTGTAATCAGGGGTGTAGTCATCATGCGACTGCAAGGGTGCGTGTACCACTTCCGAGCTGAGCTAACCTAATACTCACCAGAAAGGCTGTGGACGGACAGTCAATTGTGAATGGATTCTTTCCAATGGTGAAAGCCGATTGGCATTAGGTCTGTCACGTCTCCCGAGTATAAGAATGGCGTCCCGTCCTCAGCGTTTCCCAGTCCTTTTTCTCGTTCTTCAACTCCTCCCAAAGGTGAAGTTCTTCGCCCCTGTTTCTGTTCTCGCTGGCGCCGCAGCTTCCGTCCTCGACCAAACGATCATGCTCAGTACACTGGAACCATCCTGTACCCAGGAGAATGGCTCACCTCCCAGATCATCCAGCCGGTCAGTATCCAACACGGGATCCAGTCCTTGTTGACTAACCCACCGGCCAGGAATCCATGGCGTCGTGCATTCAAGTCGGGATCGCCCTCGAGATTGACTCGTGCTACAACGGCGTCTGTCCTCAGCCGACAGACCAGCTCGGCGACGTGCTGTACGCCGGCCCCTGGAACCCTACCGTACACAATCCGGGCGGCTTCTACCAGAACTCCGCGCTGCAGGTCTCCGAGTACATGCCCACCGGCCCTGCCATTATCACGCTGACCCATCTGTGCTTGCTTGGGGTACGTCTTGCTTGGTGCGGTTGCGCCGGTTTTGCTGACACGCGGCCTCGGGACCATTACAGAGTGGACCGTATCCATTCCTTGAGTTCCGTAACGCAACTGTGACGATCGGATGAGAGTATATTGGTTTGGACACAGGACATTTTACGTGTGACAGTAGTCGGTCGATAGTATGGACACTGCAAGGACAATGTCTCAGACACGGTTTCCTGTATATATAAAATTCAGGGGCATCTGGAATGGACATCATTTTGCATTGATGCGGGGTGGGACAGACAGAAGAGGGCAAATTAGGTATGGACGCTCTTGCCTCGTGTGATCGCAGCTTTCATACTCATCATACAAACATCAATTATAAAACAATTACGATACGCTTGCATAATGCTTACACTTTCACCTTCCGAGAAAGGATTTCTTTCTTGTCCCAGGCACTGTCAATTTTGCTCGCAACAAGACCATCCCACAAAACAGTAGGTGAAACATGGATCCCATTCTACCTGGAGAACGTGACTGGGATGGAGATGAGTATTACCTACAACCTTGAAGAAGTGTGGGGCTCACCATGATGCTTCAAATTATCTGTGACAGCTACGCCACCGTTCGAGGTACCCTCCCGACCACGGGGCCGGCGATGTAAGCTGCTTGCGTATCTGCAGAGGGGTGAGGGTCGAGGAGGGGATGTTGAAGACCCTCTCTTACTCCTCAAACAACTGTTTGGTTTGCGCTTAAACGCGTATAGACCACCGAACATCACAAAGTCCTTACCTTGAGAGAATAAGGCCAGAAGTGGGTGCGTGAAGCCTGAAGAACCTGTGCCGTTCGTTGGCGTTCGTGCGTCTCAATTATGCTGACGAGCTGACCGCGAGCGCGGCTTCGTGTGTTAAGTCGAAGATGTATGCCAGGGCTGGACTGGTAGTCTCACGATGACCTTGACTTTCCCAAACCGCCTTCCTCGAGCCAAGGTTTGAGTATATGTTCCATCTCGTGAGCGATCTTTGCGCTGCAAAATACGTGTCAATGACTTCAAGCCAATATTAGCAGGGGTATGATGACCTGAAGGGACAAACGTAGCCAAATGGAAATAGAACGTTAGAATAGCAGATGATGAGTGACGGGGGTTTGCTCACTAAAGATATCCAGGGTGTGGGGGGTTATTTGCACCCGCGACGATCCAGGGGGCTATGATGGATGTGATCAAGGGGCTCTCTTCCTGGACCCCTTTAGGGTCCATGACGCCGTAACTACCGAATTGTTGTATACTTTCATTACGGGAACCAACAAGGTAGGGCCGCCGCATCAGTATTTTCACTACTTACGTCTCCGCTCTCAACAAGTGAGAGTGTGGCAGTGCTACGAGGGGTTCAAACTCGGCTAAAACTTCCGACACGAACAGACAATTCCCTTCCACGCGTCATAGCACTGCTGTCAGTCGTCGACGGCCGTCGTTAGCCATAGTTAGCCATCGTCAGCTTCCCTCTGGGCTTGTGTAAAAGGGCAGCTCCTTCCATGGACCTGGCCCGGATCTCATCCACCCCAACCCACTCTTTCAACCCATCCGCCGTGAGCAACTTCTTCTCTTTCTTGTGTTCGCCACTGATCTGTCGAGGACGACATCCTTCCAGGCTACGTGGCAAGTCAACGCAGCACGGGCCATACCAGATGTGGTACCCCGCATCATTCTTCCCTGCAGGCCCGACTAGGTGCAGCCCGAGTCAATGAGACCCTTGATGCGTTCTATGTGTTCGCTCAGGGTCAATGATCTAGCTAGGCTCTCGGGAGGGGTTTTTCTCTGCTAGCAGGGAAAGTTCGTTGGTACCATGCCCCCCGCAGCAACTCTGTTGATCTTCACCCGTAATCGTTACAAAGAACACCGGCAAGGCTGAATACGACTGTACTACAACATCTGCGAGGACTATGATGGCAACTACCGTTTCGCTCCTATCAAGGAGGCTCAAGTCTCACGGGCCTTGATCAAACGGTGAGACACTCACACGGAAAGGAAATATCACCAATGTCTGCTATAGCTACTCCCATATGATGTATAAATGGGCCGTGTCCGATACGCACACCACACGCACACCTACGGACGACCGAGATGACGGGGGCAACACAATGGCACGCTCTCCCTCAACCAGGACGACGGATGGGGACGCGCACTTCCCAGGAGGATGAGCGACACAACGATACCTCCGCCATCCTGTAACGCCGTTTGGTGTGTCTGCTTTTTTGTCTGACTTGGTCGGCTTGACCTTTTCTTTCAGGTTACGCTCTTGGTGTGTAGCGCGGGGCGCTAATGGCACGCCCACCACCCACCAGACGACGAGGAAGGCAGGGGCTATGCAACGGCATCCCCCTCCACCAACCAGGACGTCAAGCAGGCGGCGCAACTGAGCGGTTTGCCACCACCACCAGTGACGAAGGGCAGAGCGACGGCGGCTTAACAGCAGGCCTACCGCCACCATCTCGATGACGATGAAAAGCCTTAGCCTGGACCCCGGCCGGGCCCTCGCTACCTTTACCTAGCCAGCCCTACTGGACCTGCTGCACCAGACCCCTGCCGCGTCTAGCCAGGCACGCTCGGATATCTAAGTGCATGGCTCGGGGGCCCATCAAGCCCTGTTGGATACTGGGCATACCTCCAAAGGCGTACCATTACCTAGCTAGCCCCGTTGGGCCACTGCCACGCCTGGCCATGCGCACCCGGGTGTTTGGGTGATTGACCCGGGGCTGAGGGTTGGCTCTAGGCGCCAACATACCGCCCTGCTGGACGCGCAGCTGAAGGGCGAGGGCGAGGGTGCGGAGGGCCCATGTAAGCGTCACTTCCTTGCCCCTCCTGGCAGGCAGGCTTATTCTCATCTTGCCTGGCGATCAAAGTGCCCACCGCAGAAAGTGTTGAGGGTGGGCTCGCTGCTAAAGGCCTACGCTTTTGAAGAACCGCTGAGCTGTTCACGTTATCTGAGCGCACTGACCGCGGGCCCTTGCCGCCCGTTCGGTGACGTGTATGATTGAGGATGGCATTGGTGGGGTTGCCTGTGGGCTGTATTGTTATCTAGCACGACATATGGCCCAGGTGTGGTGGGCTAATCACATACGTGTGTCCATCTGTATCCTTGTGCCCTCCTTATCCCTACTCATCACGAGGACAGACTCATCCCCAGAGTGCTCACTGGCGCCACTGGTCTTGCCTCCTCTGAATTGAGTTGTGGCACACGTGACCTCGTAAGGTCACTAGACTACCAAACCGCAGTCCAACAGTTGTGTGCGTATTGCCACGAATGTGACCAACTCATCTTGTGTGACAGTCGTTGTAGCCTGCCGTGATGATACTCAGCTTCACCTACACTCCCTGTCGTCGTTTCCCCACCTTCATCTGTTGGCGTCATCTCACTAGCCACCATTGCCTGGCGGCGGCGGTCCAGAAGTGGTCGTTCATGCGGACAGCTTCATCTCAGCCCCCCATCCTCCCTCTCAGCCCCTCTCACAGATTTGTCAACCTCTGCTGTTGCCTCAACTTCCCCCAGACTCGCCGACCTCGGGCCATTGAACTCAATCACGATCCCGAGCGCTCCCCTCCGCCTTGTTCCTGTCTCCACTACCTCTCAGCGTCACGTTTGAGTCCAGGGAGACGAGTCTTTGTCGGTCATGAGGGGCTCGTGTCTGATGTTGGGAAAGCGGCCAGGAGTGAGGTTGGGAGTGACGAGAGCTGGGGGAGTGCGTGGAGGCATTGAACTAGGTGAGTGGAACGAGATGGAAAGTGGACCAGTGGAGGTGTCAGTTTTGGTGTCGTGTACTGTTTCTTACTCGCGGTACGTCAACCTGAATTGAATCATTATATATTGCGTTGTGATAGGTTAACGCGAGCATGTTCATGGACGATACTTCATAGTGGTATAGATAGATCAGGGCATAGTTGTCGTCGATGGGATCGAAACTACAATGGATATTTGAGTGCCTTTTTAACAACTGCTCCTGGTTGTTTTGATCGCACATACAGTAAATACTTGTCCGTCAGATGCAGACTCAGCAAGCTCCATGAAATGGGGTATGCATTAATACTCTAGCTATAAAGTACGGACAATACGGACAATGGGAAATTAGAGGAGTCTAAAGTGATAAACAGTTGGTAGAAACAATCAACGTTGAGCAGTGAGATGCCTCACTAAGACCTTGTTGACAAACGTCTGGACGTCAGCCTTGTCTATCAAGCGAAGAAGAATGAAACGGGAAGCCTTATACACGGCCGTGTGTTCCTCTACGCCGAATGGCGTCACGGGCTTGAGACTGCTGAGCGCCTCAAAGGTGACAGCGGCGAAAAGGTAACAATTTAGACTGAGTGCCTGTGAGTATACTCAAACGCACTGATAAGGATAACTGACGTACTCGTAAGCTGTGCAGATAGGCCCAAGGGCCTGTGATGCGAGGCACGTAATTGACAGAAAGTCAATAAGGGATGGGGCGTGTTCCGAAATTGCTCCTTTGCAACCATACGATCGGAGTTGGAGCGTCGATGTTCTTATGGTGGCATCGTTGTCAGGGAGAAATATTAATTGGTCCAGAGCGAAACCAGACACGAGGGACCTTGTTCCTGCATGGACGTTGCGTTGCACGACAATCTTCATCCTTTCACTACAAATGCCATAAGTAATGACTACGGGAGACAGTTGTGGTCACTTACTGCAGGGTTAAATGGAAAATAGTTGCTAAGACAAACTCATGCTGGAACGCAGCAACAGTGGATTTTCTGCACTCGATGGATTCTACACGAATTTGATCCAGATCCACAGGGGGAGCTGTCGACTGCAAGAGTTGGGCCCACTCTTCAATATTCGTGAAAAGTTTCACGTCAGGAGGCCCCAGGAATAAGTCATAGTGAGCGGCGGCTGTTCTTGCGCCAGCTTCAGGCGAGGCAAACTTGATTAAATACGGTGCCTAGTCAACGTAACCGGTTACTAGATGCGCCTCGTAGAAATATAAACGCTTACGAGAGGGTTCTGCAATGTCGAAAACCATTGGAGATAGCGGACGGGAGCATCAGGAGAAGGCTGGTCACGAGGAGGCTCGTCAAGAGGAGGCTCATCAAGAGGAGGCTGATCGGGAGGAGACTGATCAGGAGGAACGGGAGAGGACGAGGACGAGTGCGAAGAATGGCCCTCCTGCGCCTCCACAGACAACACGTTGGGCTCAGGACGACGCGAAGTCTCCCCGACGTTTGTCTCAGACCGAGGAGTCTGGATATCGGCGGTGGGAGTCCTGGGAGTAGAAAGCTAATCCTACTAGTTAGATTTAGCGCATAGGATGTGTGTCGTCTTACAAGTGAAGGCCCCACGCGGGAAATTACGGAGGGAGTGGCGGCATCGGGTTGACCATCCTATGATGTGCATGTTATAGGCTCCTGAGCCAAGATTATCCCAGTACTCACCATGGCAGACATTGGGTTGCGTGGCGGTTTGCACTGGTGGTGATGGTGGATGGAAGAGAGGCGAGCTTTGGTCGTATTCCAAAGGTCCAAGTGCCATGGTGGCTGACTGGGTGTGCCGGGACTCGGGTCTGCATTCCAATCGTCCAAGGATGACGCCAGGCGTGACAATCGGGCACGTATTAGGGAATTTTGTCACGCCTAGTGTCGTCCGACGACCGCCAGAAACACGCTCAGCGGTGGACCCGGGGCCCTCAATCCACATGGGAGAGACCCTCTACGCCACGCATGGGCGACTGGGGCAGCAACAACAGCACCCCGCACCTCCAATTGGCGCCCAATCTCAGGTTGCGTGGTAGCCGCTCTGGGTGATTTTCGACGCTATCCTCTCTTTCATTGGCGAGTTCGCGTGCTCAATCCCTCGTGATGATGACAACGACCCCTTGGCACGTAAATGTGAAAGCTAGTAGTTCAAGTGCAGGTGCGCCCATATGCACCTATATCGCACTCTACCCACTGTTTTTCAGTGGAATCTCCATGCAAAATTCGAATGCGTGTGAAAACCCGCCAGGGGGCTCGATGTGCCGCCCGGTTGGGCTGATTGTGTTACAGGATGTCTTCTGCATGGGGGCGTCTCAGGCGCCAGCTAACGACAAGTCGACTCTGTTCGGATGTAGACATACGCTGGGCGGTGTCAATGTCGGCAGCAGGTTTGTTCCCGATCCCTATGTTTTGGAATACAGTGTGAGAATTTGGAACAGTGAGCACACAGGTCAGGCGAGATGGTGGGGGAACACAAGAAGGATTGGATTATTAGTCCCCTATACTATGCTTCATCTTAAGTACTGTAGTACTGTATTGA
>JBBPUG010001242.1:0-11057 GCA_038094535.1 Tubosaeta aff. alveolata
CCTGTCGAAATCGGGGTCGATGTCCTGAGGCTCGAACACAACATCCATCCTCTCGGAAGCAGGAACAGACGCCGTGCGTTTCTGGTACCGCGCCTTGGCCTGTCCCAACAGATTTTCGACCTCTCCCACGTTGCCAAAGTTGGGCCGGTTGCAGGTTGCGCGCCACCTCCTTGGCGTCGTCTGTCGCAGACAAATCCTGGTCCTTGAGCTTGTATTCCAGGATCTTCATGAGCTGAGGTTCTGTAAAGTCTTCAAAGGTGAACGCGTTCTCGATTGTGAATCGCCGAGCAAGACCAGGATTGACGTTCTGCGATCAGGCTAAGCAAGACGTTCGCAACGGAGAGACGCGAAAGTACCTGAAACATCTCTTCCATCTGATCCTTGTGTCCCAGTAAAAGGACACATCGGTCCTCCCCAGGAACACTCCGAATCTCGGCAACCATCGTATCGATAACCGAAGTCTTGTAAGGATCTGTTGCATTCTTGCCGCTATACAACATGTACGCCTAGACGCCGTCAAGAGCTCTATTGGCTTACACAGACAAGGGAACCGACCTCGTCAATCACGAGCACCTTGCCCATCGTACTTTCGAGAATTGACTGTGTTCTTCTCTGATTGTCCCAGGTGAGCGCCGACAAAATCTGCGGGGTTCTTGATTACGACCAACAAAATGTATCAGTACAGTACAGCATGGAACGTGTAGGTGGCCTCACCTTCACCATTGCTCAACATGCCGAGGTCCGCAAGTATCTGACCATATAATTTGGCTACCGACGTCTTTCCAGTCCCTGGTGAACCGAGGAAGACTCAATTGAGAGAAAACTGTATCGGTTCCTTCTCCACCAGCTCACGCTGATAATTCGTCTCTAGGAGCGCGAAAAAGTTGCGGACGGACTCCTTGACGGCCTCCAACCCGATGAGACCTTGCAACTTGGCCCAAGGTGCGCTGCTGGGCAAAACCTGGGATGGATCTGGCCGGGCATTGTCGACTATAGACGGCGACAACCAATTTGGCCGAATATGTCCAAGTCAACGCAATGCTTTGCGATGGAAAGGATATATAAGGAAATTCAACCCCTGACAATTGTAGTGTGTAATATATGTAAACAAAGTTATTTAAATTAATGTAAAGTTGTGTCGCTTCTTGCGCATATAAGGAAAATCCTGGTTACTTGGGTATGGAGCAGGTCGCACCAGAGTTATCCTCCGACTCATCAGGTGGGTGCAAGGCTGTCGAGATGAGCTTAGACATTGTCAGGGCACTGCAGGCAATCCATCCAGACGCTGCGGCAGACCTACTCCGTGCCTTGAGTGGTGTAGTTGAACTGTCTGACTCGCTCCTGGAAGTTCGCCGGAGTCTTGAGGGCGGTCTTTCGGGTAAGTTCTCCAAACTGAATTTTTGGGTACTTCCTACGTCTACCTTGTCAGCATGTTCGTTCCTTGGTATCCCTACGAGCTCAAGGCTTTCTCCAACTCTCCCTGGTGAAACTCCCGCCGTTACTCCTCAGTCCTTATCGCCGTTGTCTCCCCTAACTCCTCTTCTCGAGTTAGAGGACTTGGAGATCCTACCGCTTTCAACCCGACCGCCTGAAGAAGCCCCCCGTCTTCTGGCTAATCCCACTCCCACTGCCCCACAAGCCCAGAGGGTCCGAGGCCTTAGAAAAGCCTCGCGTTCGCGAAAGCCTTACGCAAAGGCGAAGACCGTAAACACGCCGCCCACCATTGCGGGTAGGTGTCCTACCCGCGGTGCCTTGCCGGCATTACCGCCACAGAAATCCAAGGAACCCAATGGATCTAACCAATCATGGGTTACTCGACCGATCCCGACTATTAAGTCTCAGGAAGACCTCGGGAAATTTATCGCATGCCTGTCTGCGGCGCAACCAGATTGCATGGCCTGGATGGAGGACATCGCCCGATCGGCCAGCATTCTTGTAGACAATGGACGTTCTGTCGGGCATCTTGTGCAGGACTGTGAATGTCTAGATACTGCCGAGGATGAGGGTGGAAACCATATCCCTTCCCTCAATACGGTTGTCACCCAGTGTCGCAATCTTCAGCGCAATAGTGTCTGTGGCGAATTTGCCCTCATGCTTAGTTGCATTCGGCTGGTACTGAGGTGCCAAAGGTCTGTCTTTGACTGATATTCTTTCTACTTCACTGATTTCTCTCAGCATAAAGAAGAAAACAGGGAAAAATCTGAGCCAAATTTTCGAGACCGAAGTTGGCGACAAATGCAGAGGAATGGTAGGTGAACGCACTTTCCAGAAATGGCATGCCTCTGGTTCGAAGTTCGTCAAAGTGGCAGCAGCCAGTGGCCTCCATGGCCTGGTACTTGTGGCAGGTATGGAATTACGGAAGTGTATCTCTGGGTTGCTCGGAAATCTTCCATCTGAGCTTGGGAATTTGCTTCGTATGCCTCCAGAGGGTGGGTAAGGTCTAAGTTTCAACTGGAAAAACTAACTGATCTTAAATTAGGAGAGGCTCGACAGGTCATCAGCACTATGATCATACCTAGTATTGCAAGCATGATGCAAGCACATCCCATGTCTATGGCCAATCTCTTTTCCACGCAGGACTTGCCAGCTGAGTTCACAAGTGATGATTTGGCAAATTCAGATGTATTTTTTGATAGCATCATTTCCAAGTGAGTTGACCATTTACTAGATTAACAGTGACCTGACACTTTAAAATAGTTCCTTTTCTTTGGTCCCTCGTGATGTCAAGCTTTGGGCACCCTGCTACCTCAAGGGTCCTGCCTCATGGACCTTGCCACATACTCTCACATTCTTGGAGCCACAGGTGCCTTCAAGCTTCCATGGTTCTGCTGAGGTCTCAAATTTCATGCCTCAAGCACAAAGTGAAGTAGATCCACAGATGCTAACCATTCACAGTTCATATGATCCTAACCAGCAAGGCAATAAGGACTTTCCTGCACCCAGAGAGACCAATCAACGTGAGGAATGGACTAGCTGTGAAAGAAGACTTACAGAGTCTGCAATAATGGTGACAGGTGTAGAAGATTTCAAGAGAAAGGTATGAAAATGAAGGTTGTTTGATCATGTTCATCTTATGGCTATGGTAATCTAGATGATGGACTTTTACCAAGGAGGGGTTAAACATTCTCTGAATCCATATGTTCGAGTACCCATGGAGGTACTTGGTGGGTGTGTGTTCAATGTATCTGATGAATTTAACTGATGTACCTGCTCTAGTACCCATATCAATATCAGGTGCAACGATGGAAGCTTACTGGCTTTCATCTCCACAGCTATGCCAAATCATCTCAGAGAACGATTGCATGATCTCCTGACTCTTGCCTGTCCCACCTTCACCACAACATACCAAGACTCCTCCTTGGACCAGGCAGGTGATTTTAGGGCCATGCATTGGTCTTGGTATAGTAGATATGCTACTCAGGTGAGTGGTCATAGGGCATATATTCATACTAAACAAATGATGAATATCTCAAACATAGGGCTGTGATGCACCCAGTGACATTCACCCCTTATATCTGGAGAGGGCTGATTGCACTCGAACTAATCATTCACAGTTCATACCTTATATGTCACAGGAAACACTTGAGCATGGGGATATGTACCACACCTTTGTGGAAGCTTTTGGCAGTTTGTTTGAATGGATCAGACAAATGGTATGTGGCTTACTGCTTTCAAGTGAAATTCTCCTGTCCTAATTAATATCTATAGCTCAAACAATTTCTACCAGATGAATATGAGTTAATCAGCCAAGTCGCCACCATACTCCCTGAGAATGCTTTCCCCCCTTGCTATCCTTTTACCTCAATGGTGCTCAACATCAATGCTCGGACAAGAGTGCACCGTGATAGGTGTGATCGGGACTTCTGCTTGGTAGTGCCTTTTGGAGGGTTTCAGGGAGGGTCATTGGTTCTAGTAGAGCCAGGGCTAGTTCTGGATTTGAGGCAGGGGGATCTTGTGATTTTCCAGTCTTGTGCTGTGAGTCACTTCAACTTGGATTATGTTGGCGATCGTGCATCCCTAGTTTTGCACTCTGATGGTGGAATGGATATGTGGAGGAAGCACCAGAACCATTGGGGACATAATGTTTACCTGAGGCATTTTCAGCAGGGAGGGGATGAGCCAGAAGGGAGTTAGATTAAGTGCATTTAGCATGATAGTAACATGTGCCTGGTCATCTATCTGATCACATTATTCTGTATGCTGTAACTATCTGCACTCAAAGTCATAATGTGTACAACAACCATAGCCTGTCTCTCATGATGCCCAGTGCAAGCATTGTATGATGGAACACGTAGTCTGGAGAGCACCATAGTGCGACATTGTTCCGGTTGACGATGGTGCGCAGCTTCTGCAAAGGCCAGTAAGTCAAGAGGCTGGCTGTAAAAACTGCCAGCATACATGTACGAGTAGCGGTCTCCCGGTGGATGCGAGTTCTACAAAGGTCTGGCGGACGACGCGGGTGGAATGCCTGTAATTCAGCAGAGCGTTAGCACACGAGCGCATGTGGTGGGAAGTATACCTTTCTAATAATTCATATTCAAGCCAACGTTGGTCAAAGACATTGCGCTCGTTGGGTTGCATGACAAACAGGATATATGCGCTGTAAAGATGTGAGTAGATGAAGAGGAAGGGAGGGCCCGCATCACCTTTGTACACCATACGCTTTGTGTGCTACTGCAAGGCCGTCAGCTAGTCCTGAAATGGTATCGTTTTAGGGGAAGATTCTCTGCTTTGAGACGAGGTGATATATGGTAGTAATCCGTCAACGCGCAAAGGTATCTAACGGACGAGGAGATGTTAACGATACTGTCGCAGACTCACCTATGCATTCCAGCGACTCTCTCTGCAAGTGGACCAAAAGCGGATGAGATCGTGTTGAACTCTACTTGTTTAAGACCGAGTGCGTCTTCCTCGCTGGTGTGAAGGAGATAGTCTGAGCGAAAGAGACCGAGATGCAATGGCTGAGTAGCAACGTCTCTGAGCGGCGTTCTGCATAGAAGGCGGGGCATTAACCTGGACGATCCCCTCCTCCCTGATCTGTTTCCATCCTTGCCATAACCTTCTTACGAATTCGTCTGCTTGCCCCACACCTACCTCCACGCCCATCATCCGATCCAAGAACTCGTCGTCGGTGGCAACGCGGGCATACAACTAGATGACGGCGCGTAGAGGACCGGGAGATACTTTTGGGGTTCGGACGGAGTGGTGCCACGCACACTGTCCCCTGGGGTTGCACCGCATACTCGAAAAACGGCTGTAGGGCGTCCATGTGGATAGTGAGGCAGCTCTGCAGGATTGACCCCAGCGAATTGTGGCGTGACGAGCGAAAATGCATCGAGCATAGCGAGCGCACCAGGTTCATCCCCTGGGAGGAGGCGAGAGAGAAAGACGAGCGCTTGGGCGAACCATAATTAGGGAGTCGTCCCAGGGATATAACATGACACACGATGGAATTGAATGATGAAGTGTGTCGATGGGTGGAGATACACCTGCACATACGGAGTGCCCAGCGTCGAAGGAAGAGACCAGATCGGGTGCTTGACAAGCGTTGCAGAAGGACCTGACAGCTCGCTCAGTGGGAGAGGAAAAGGAGGCGCGCAGAGCGGTTCACTGTCGTCCAGAGGTGGAAGACAGGCCAGAAACAGACCAAGCACAGAAGCAAGGACGTTTCCCGCCCCTGCAAGCGATACCAGAACGTGCTTCACATTTGAGATCTCCGTCGGGGGCTCGCTTGTAAGTAGATGTTTCAGAGTCTGCAGAGCATCCTGCACGATTTCCATACTCGGTCCCGTTTGTGGCCGAGAAGGTGGAGGTCAGAGGTGTAAAGAGTGTGTAGGACCCAAGGGCGGTAAAAACTTGGGATGCTGTGGTGGCGATGTGGGAATAGAGACCGTACGAAGTGAGGGTCATGTAGAACCGGAGGGTCAGCGTCAAAAGTGTGGATGTGAGTGCAAACGGATAAGGCGAAGATGGCGGAAGGAGAGCGACAAATTGCAATAGGGCATCTGCAGGGTCGAGCAGCGCCAAAGTGTTTGAACGCGATGTGGAGGCGAAGGTGATCAGTAAGTGTAGTGCAAGTGGATTAGGTGCCGGAGTGTCTTCTCCGCGACTTTGTTGGCTTGTTGAGCGAGCCAGTGAACGACGGCAAGCAGTTGTACGAGCGATCTGGAAGGAAGCGCACCGTGTGAGAATACACCTGTGATCTGAGACAGGAAATAGTGGAGCTGGAGTAAGGACACGACATCGGGAGCGAGACCGAGGTTCGTTCGTTGTCATGTCCCACTCGACTAGGCATTCCCAGACGACCTTGACCACCCGTGCACCGAGACTCCCGATCTGATCGATAGCAGCCAAGCCAGCTGCGAGAATGCGCTTTCGTAGCTCATGCTCTTTGCCAACAAATACGACCACTTTCTTTGGGCCATCTGGTCGTCGCACTTGGTGGCTGAGACGACTGGCGATCTTGGCGAGAATGCCCAGCATTGAATCCCGCTGTGCTGGCACGGTCGACCGAGCCAGAAGGAGAATGTCGTTGATGGTGTACCCAGCGTGACTATCCTCTGCGTGATGATGCAGCCCGAAATGAGATGGTAACATGGCGGAAAGAGGAGCCGATATCGGGACGCCGTGAAGATCGAATTTGGGAACAGATGGATCCAGCGGTTCTGTGGAAGCGCCTTCTATCCACGCGATCCTTGGATCGTTTGCAAGCACGCCTGGAAAGTACCGTCGGCGTATATACTCTGGAGTACCCTCCTCTGGCTCGTTGTCCACTTTGGAAACGGGCGTGGATGGGTCCTCGATGGGGAGGCATCTCTTGAACGGGACTGCGTTCTGGTTAAACGTCCCCAGAGACACGATCGAGTCGCCTCTTGTATCCGGTGGGGGTGGGAGTGCAAGAATCGTTTGGGAGATCTGGGTGCTGATTCGTATACATGCACGTCGTCTGGGGTGACTTCTGCGAAGTGCAACTTGCGACCTGTCCGACTGGAGGGGCGCGTACTGCTCGTTGTGGGCAAGGGCGATGGCACTGAACGTTTGAGTTGCCGGTAAACGAAAGAGTAAGACTAGGCCTCACCCGACTGTCCTATGTTCTTGAGACTCTTCACTCGAAGCACACCCGGTTTGGCGGCCAACCCAGTTGAGAAACGGCACGGGGTGGGTGATACAATGTCGTGCTCACGGCCAGTCGTCCGACGTACGCTGTTATCGAGTGCTTCCGGTTGTTCTTCTTGTACTGCTTTTCCGTCGTCGTGCCTCTTGCACACGTCTCAACAAATCTCCAGTCCCCTCACCCAGCTGCTCCAGAATTTCCTGCTTCCCTGCCTCTATCTCCGCCTTAGTCATATGTGCAATCCTCCTAATGTCGTCTTCGTGGATCTGGAGACACAGGGCATCAGAAGCGGTGGGAAGAGGTGAGGCATCCGCACCCTTTAGGTAGGCTCGTCCTGCACACGCGGAAAGGCACTCTTGAAGCGATGCTGGGCAGTCGGAAAACCTGCACCGGGCGTCGCGGCAAATCTGGGCGATGGTGCAGACGGTGTGTGAGGCGTTTTCCGCTCAAAGGTGACGGAGCTGAAAGGGTCATGTTACGTAATCTAATCTTCTACTAGCAGCTTCACGCGTCTAAAACTGTCAACGATGACAACACCCAGTGACTGCGATGGACGCCGTCTGTAGACCCCAACGGAGTCCATTTGTCGTCCCAGGACTCAAGAACAACGCGCATGATTGTTTTTAATGCTGCGTTCGGCCACAGGTACGCGTTGCGCGATAGGAGTGCTGCTCATCTGTTTAAGCCTGCTGGCCATCGATTCCATAGCTCTACCTGCTGAGGTGAGGTTATGTATTCGCTCCACGGTTTAAGTGTTGAAATTCCTCTAGATCATGCCTCTGACATTTAGACCCAAAGGCATCTTTATCTCCACTGCAACAAACTGGTCAGTACTCTTTGGCGTGGATGAACTTATCCGCAAGACTAAGGACGTGCTCATGGTCGTCTTCTAATTCAGCCAACAACAGTACGAATCGTATTTCTGCGTGGATGTACGTCCTCTCATCTATCGTTTTAGCAAACCTGTGACTGCTGAGATGATTCTTTCGTGATGCAGGTTTGGTACACAACTAAGTTGACAATGACAGCTTGATGACGCAAGACAATCTCGCCAGGAAGGAGGAGAATACAAGAATGAACCACTGTACGTTCTCCAGGGATTATATTTATTCGCTAGCTAATCAAGCCACCTTGGAGCCCTCAGAGACCCCGTCCGCTGATCCTTTCTGCTTGATAAATTGTTTGGGTATTTCCTCTACCACCCTTGCTACTCTCCAACATTCTGCTTCTGGTTTTTTTTTTGGCAAATAGTCCTGGACCGCTGGCCCTTGAAGCCTTTCATTATGTCCAAAATTTGATGGACCTTGATGGCGTCGAGATAGTGAACGCGTTTGTGACGTTGAGTGGGCGTTCCTGAGACCGACCCTCAACAAATGCATGTGGTGGAAACCACGCACTGAGGCAAGGTGAGTTGGCAACATTGTGTTGGAGCAGGATCCATGGGGGATTGACACAGTCCTATTCTAGATCACAGTCGTGCTAGCCGTGCTGTGCTCTAGCCTGGTGGCCATGGTCTATCGACGATTTGCCTCACCTCGCCAATCTCATAGACGGTCTGGTTGCCAGACTGGCCGCGCTCCGGATGGAAAGCAAGACACTGTATATTCGTTCTAGATTTTGATCACTTGTAGAATCCATGGAGCACCTCGAGAAGAATTTCCGTCGGAAGAGACCTTCCCGGTAGAGTGTGGTCTGTAGTCAAGTTGTTTTGAGAGATGCCCAAGGAGACGCCAGATCCATTGAATTTACTGAGACTTACTACTGCACCGATCTAGTATGAGCAACGAGGGATATCTACATATCCATAGCGGATATGAGTTTGGGTACAGCTCCAGATGCGTCCTGTCTGCACTCTGCCCATGGGTGGACAGGAAGAGGCCGGGCCCATCGAGGCATCCCTTGTGTACATCGGCACGCTGCTCTTCACCGTTGCCGGCGTCGACCAAGAGTTTGACATTCGGATCTACTAACGCTGCACCGTGGGACGTGCACCTGTGTGCCGAACGAGTGTGTAAGTTGCCGTCTCCTGCCATGTGTTGCTCACGCGTCCCTGCCAAGGATGTCCGACTCGGGTGATAGTGGTTCACTCTCGACGTCGACCCCACACTGTTCCCCACTCCCTACGTGGGCGGACGATGTGCATTGGCTACCCCGTCTCGTGCGTGGCGAGCCTTTTGTCAGGCGCACAGGTTTTGATTAGGGAAATATGATAGTGAGTGGTTCTTTTAGTGTGGCAGACGACTGAGGTGCGAGGTTCGTTGCAACAATTCGTTCAACCTTGAACGGTAGGCTGATCTTTTACGGTAGAAATCTCTCTGACCAAGGTCGCTATCCTTGCGACAGGAGAAGATGACGCTTAGCCGCCACCTGTTCGCATTTGAATGCCTTGACCCTACTGTGCGAGTCGAAATTATCTGGAACCAAGTTCACACGCTCTACTCAGCTTCTCGCCAAGACCTGGAGGGATGTTCGAGTTGCCAGCCATTCTGTCTGTATGATGTTCATGAGTCATAACCAGTGTTGACGGCATGCCAAACGCGCAGTTCTTGTTACAAACCATGGCCTCTGTATGTCGCAGCTCTGACTGTCCTGTGCACCTCACATTGATTTTCGCGCGCAGCAAAACGGTCTGCGTCGTTTGGTTGATATTATAAGTTGGGCGCAAGTATCCACCCGTGCTGGAAACAGCCGTGACGTCCTCTCCTTCCAGAGGGGGATTCTCCCGATTTTACGTGTAAGCGATTATCTTCTTTGTGAAGTGGCACATCACTCACTTTTGACTAGTATTTGTCCTCGGATTTCTTGGTCAAAAGTACGCTCACCACTCGAGTCGAGTAAGACCTCCGCCGTCCATCGTGTTCACAATTGATTAGGGTGTAGTGCTCTCTTTACAGAAATATTACAAATTATCAAGGAACTAGCTGATACGATCGAGAACAACATGGCGGCCATTGTGGCCAGTTTTTCTTTCAACGATCCAACCTATTTAGTCAACCCTCCTCAGCTGGATGCTCGAGTACCGGCCTCCATAGCTGGTTTCCTGGACGAGTACGTTGACGTTACTTTTTTGCGAATCCAGTCGTAATTTTACGTTGCAGTTGCCTCGTGCGCTTCAAGAACGCCGTTGCGATGCACTTTTCACACTTTTCGACACCACCACGTAATCTTTGTGGTCCGTCAACTCCACACTCGATGTTTTGGAACCTATTGGTGGCATTCTTGCTGAATGGATTCTTGCGTCTTCCAATCCTTGTGGGCCCTAAATTCAACTGGACTGCGGCCAATTTTAATCCCTGGACTATGATGTTCTCAGCTTCGGTCAACTCGGGTTGAACACACTCCTATGTCGTTCCCTGGTTTGGGCTTTGGCCTATTACCGGTGGACGATGACAGATGAAATGCGACTTCCCGGAGGGTGCAAGTTCGTGTAAACATTGGATCTTCAACACTGGGAGCTGTTCTGTTGCCCATGGAGGATGTGGACGTTGAGCTGTCGCTGGCGACGGACGAACTCTCAGAATTTCTGTTTTGGATCAATAGAAAAACACGCGTGCAAACTGATATTAGCTAGGCAAACTGCTGTAACTTACCACTAGGCTCTGCTCTGCAACTTTTCTGATGAACGGACCGGAAATGTGCCTTTTTAGGCGATGGATTTGTCTATCGGCCGCGATCGCTGACTCATGTGCGCCTCCCCTTCGCCAGCCGTCTTGTATGTTTTCCTTCTCCGCCTGGGCGAGCCACATCAGAGCGACAGGAGGCCTCCTCTTGTCGTTCGACTCCCTTGTGGTCTCGCCAGGTGAGCCTTCGTTAGTGGCCCTGTTTCCCGGGTTAGTTACTTCGTTTCGCCGGTTTTCGCTTGCCCGTCGCTCTTGATCAAGGTCGATTAAATGGTGAGTACTTGAGTCATGAAAAGACCTTGCTCTGCAAGGTATTGTAGCAA
>JBBPUG010001243.1:0-11057 GCA_038094535.1 Tubosaeta aff. alveolata
ATTTCGTACTTCATATCCTGGACTCTGACACACCTGACTTCATAACTTATCGTGATCGGTTCTTTTCCAATTCATCTGGAAAACTGACAGGACTTCTCGACCACATCTTCGCAGACAAACGGGGCTCCAAGATTTTTGCTTCTTGGATGGAGCCTCATGCAATCGCGCTGGTCTTGAAGAAAATCTCGGACGAGATGGACATTATCAAGGCAAAATTGGCGTGGTCTGTCAGTCATACAACACCAGATGCTCTGCTGGCTTGGGATGTTGATGTGTTCATCGGCCCACTTGTTGCTAGTAGAGCCCCAACCCTCCTTCGTATTCTACATACTGCTGCTCAAACAGAACGCGCAGCAGAGGAGAATAAATCCAATACATATATTACTGTATGCATCTGCTCTCTGCCACTAGTACAGTTTAATTTATGGATTCGTCAAGGCATGTAATGTCATCGTTGCCCAGCTGGCAAGGCAACGCTCACAGAACGCCCTCTACTTTGCAATACCATTCACCTTATTCCTTTGGACAAATGGTGCTTCTCGTCAGACAATCGAAGCATTATATCGTTGTGGGTTGTGTGTCTCGTTCACATCGCTCAGCAATCTGCTTCGTGATCTTTCTGGGAAGAGTCTGGAGCGTGCTCGTCAGATAGCCCATAGCCCCCATGTTCTTT
Organism: Tubosaeta aff. alveolata; assembly: GCA_038094535.1. Taxonomy (NCBI): domain Eukaryota; kingdom Fungi; phylum Basidiomycota; class Agaricomycetes; order Boletales; family Boletaceae; genus Tubosaeta; species Tubosaeta aff. alveolata. Next base: position 674 of record JBBPUG010001243.1, read on the forward strand.
GCTGGGATAATATCAATATCAAGACTTCGATCTTTGTCGAGCAACGGGACTCTGCACCTGCCAAGGTTCAGTCAGGAACATTTGCCATTCTTTATGAGATCCCAAGAGCTCAGTCCGCTGAACTGTGCCTATCTGTAATGCTAGCACGTGCCCAGCATGCCTCCGACCTCACATTCAACGCTGACATTCGACTCACCCCAGAGCAACGCGTATCTTTTCATGATCACATCCGCATTCACATCATCGACATCTTACTCGAACATATTAGATCCCCGGAAGGATTTGAACGCCCAGATGACCCACGGCTCACTCATCAGGAGTGCCGCAAGGGGCCCAAGGGGCATCATACAAAACAATATCCACTACGTACCTCAACAATAGATGAGAGCTCGGTTTCAGGCAACATCTCCGTTGTTAATGATGTCTATATCAACCAGCTCCAAATGACTGGTCAACAGCTTGCTGATCAGGCGGTGCCAAGCATAAATGATCAATCAACAAATGCACGTATTCGGTCAGGAAAGGCCCTACGAACGAAGGACATAAACCCATTCACTCAACTTCAATTCCTCCAACTCAGCTTCGGCCTGTTTCATCTCTGCATGAATCTCATTTGGGCGCTTCTTCATGTTCACCGTGGTGCTATTCCGGACTCAACTGGGAGTCTTTCTTTTTTTTTTTCAGCCCTTGATCGAACACGCCTTGGTAATGAGCACCCGGATTACCACACACTTATAGCAACACTCTTTCAGATTCTCCATGGGATCATTCTCAATGCGTGGAGAATTGAGTGTGGTCATGAAACACTCAGTGCTTTTCTTTTGTCGGGTCCTTCTGCCGATGACCTCATCCGAATTGCAGACAATATCATTCTAGATCATGTGTCCATACCATGTCATAAACCGAGCCTAAAGCAAAAGAAGTCTTCAAATGATTCCTCTCCGCTCAATGCTGACATGGCTCATCGTAACCTCCGCCTACTCACACGTGATCTTCTACATGTGATGGAACTCACTGATGCCATTCGAACTGGTGACTTCGGACGAGTTGAAGACATCCTCGGAAGCCTGGCCATGATGTTTCGTGGTGCCGGATCAAACAACTACTCTACAGAAATCCTGCATTGGATTTACAATGTGAAGAATATATGGACTCCACAATTTGCGTACGTCAGGATTGTGTCCTAAGATCCTCTGTTGACAGCACAGCACATAGTGACATCATGAGAGATAGCATGCTGGTCAACATGACTGGACTTGAGGGCCATTGGATGCCAATTGATTTGAATATTGAACACCTCATCAAGTTCCTCAAGGTAAGCAGTAGAACAACCACAGCTATGATATTGAAGCTAACTATGCAGTCATAATAAGACATTCTTTGCAGCAAAAGGAATCTATGCTTCTTGGGACCGTTTAGGGGACATATCTGCTTCAGTAGATCTCTTGCAAAATGTTCGGAAGCAAGTCAATTTTGCATTGAAGACAGGTTATCATGGCATCACACACATCGCTCCGGACACGTCTGCCGCTGTTAACAAGGTCATGTACAAGGTGAGAGAATTGGAACTCGGTGTCCTCAAGCCAAACCGAGATGAAAACAAGTCAATCGGACCTGTTGTTGATACAATAGCGGTTGGAGAGCAGAAATTAAAGTCATCCACCCTGACGACATTCAATCGAAAAGTGAAGGGTATGTTGGCAGGTGATGGTTTTGATGTTGAGGAAGATGCTTTACCACCCACTGGATTCCAGTTGGCTGATGTCGAGATCGAGCTTACAGAATAGCATTCAGTGTATTCAATAGCATGCAAGCATTACATAGTCATAGCGTATGTCTCTGGAGTCTGGATAGCAACAAACATGATCTCCCTCGCTCGTTTGGCTGCTCGTGGGTTGCTTGACACAGATCGGCAAGTTGTCTTTGGTTGCCTTGCGCTTCGTCGGTCCTCGTGGTTCTTGTCAAATTGTGTGATCGTTTCGAAGAGCTTGACACCGTATTTCACAGCCCAGGACTCTACCTCTCCAAGAAGGTCGACAAGATCTTGAAGTGATCGAAGCTTCTCCGGATGTGTTTTGCTGAGTAGCTCGAGAGATGTATCATCGACGATCCATGTGCAAGGAAAAAAAGGCTCGTCTTTGTGAACCTGTTCGCGCCAGTCCACAAGGCATTGATGCAGTTGTTCTCGTTCATCGGATGTTCGTGTTTGGAGACGTTTTCGTTTCATCGAAGTCGTTTCGAGGCCAGTCTTCTTGTGTGAATCTTCAGCAGTATAGAGCTTACCGTGGAAGAATCTTGATAAGTCAAATGATGTGCCATGAGAATTGTGATCGCAACACCACAGTGTAGTAAAAGACAGTGCTGTAGCAGTTCATTGCATTGTCTCCGATCATTGCATACCCACCATAGCAACACCTACCATGAGGTGTTTCATCACGGAGATACTGTGCTGAAAATTGGCGAAGGCATGTTTCTGATTGTACAAATTGGATTGATGCGATGCTGGTCCGGTCATGTTTTGATGAGTTCTTCTTCACCACTCCAGCATATGGCTGGTCAGGATCGGCCCAGTTTTTCTCATCCAGCGGAAGCAAAAGTGCCCATGGCTCAACCATCGCCAAGAATAACCCAGTTGAGTCATTGTCACGAGCCGCCCGTCCAGCGCGCTGGATCATTTCAGCCATGTTCTTGCATATCCCATACTGGATTACAATCTGGACACCTCTGATGTCCAAACCCTACCGTACGTGTTAGCTTGGATCAAACCCAGAATTTATCTTACTGTTGCAGCGCCAGCTGTAGCATGCAGAATACGACATGTTCCGTCGGGTCGGGAGAAATCCTCGAACGTTTGTTGAAGGTATGGGATGGACATGTCGGCATGATAGTGCTTCACAACTCCGTTTCGAAGACAAGGTGGTAATTTGGATTCGATGAATGATGCAGCATCTGTAGCTTCTTGCTTCGAATCATGGAATACAATTGTCTTTGGTATAGCCATTGGTGGATGGAAAGCGTGGGGGATCAAAAAGCGAAGGTTTTCGAAGTTGCGAAGAGTTCCAATTATCAGATGGACAGCGTAGGTAAGATTAGCATGATTGGTAGAAAGTCGTATTTCTAAAGCATCTGGTGATATAGCGAGATTATCTTTCACTGTAGCAAGGATGTGGTCTGGTAATGTAGCCGACAGTACTTGAAACGGAGTGCCTTTCGAAAGGAAGACTCGGAGACGTCCGATCCGGCCATATGCTGGTCGAAATGCGTCCTCCCCATAGTGCGATATTCCCGCAGTGTGGATATGGTGGGCTTCATCAACATGAACACGGCCGATCTTCTGAACAAACGCCCGATTTTCACGAATCAGCTGTGCAAAGCGCGGAAGGTGCCCATCAAATGGACCGAGCTGCTCTGGTGAGACAATTAAGTGCTGGAAAACTCCCTCACGAATGTTCTTTCAAGACGTTGAACAGTGACTGTATGCACAAAGACTGGCGCTCGACGTACCTCCCAGAGCAACCTATCTGATGGCGTGTCCTCATTGATTGCGATAGTTCGGACCCCATATTTCTCGCTCTCAGTGACCTATGTGACGGTGATAGTGTATCAACCATGTATCATTTCTGGAGTTCATGTGCCGTCTTACCTGGGTTGTTTGAAGACGCTTGAGGGGAGAGACTGTGATCGTGATTGACTCTGGACGGAGTAGCATTGGTATCAGCAAACACAGTGTCTTCCCACTCCCTGTACTGGCGATGATGACAGAATCGCATCCATGCAACAACGCAAGGGAAGCCTCCAGCTGAAAAACACAAGGAATGATGCGACCTTCGGTGAGCAGAGATAAGATTAAACAGGCACAAATCACTTCTGTCTTGTCACTGTCGTCCAGGGTGTTGATGAAGTCATGAGGGTGTCGATCATTAAGGAGTGTCGTTGCTGATTGGGTCAGGATGTCCAATGGAGTGCGCCGAATTGCGTCCACAAACCCCGCAAGGACTGGGTGGTCCATGGCGCTTAGTTTGTGGGTGCACTCGATGTCTTAAGAGGTGGGTGTTGGCCGATTTTGACGCTTGAAGCCCAATGTGCGATAAAGGTCCTTTAATTATTAGAAACTAATTAGACCAAAGGCTAATTATCTATTAAGTGCTACCTACAGAAAGGTCCAAAGATGGACATGGCAGTCATGTTACCCAGTGAACCCGCTCACTCCCTTGCGCCACTCCGAGTTTTACCAGTCCATCTATCGACAGCATGCCTCGCCTCGGCAATTGCCTCTTTTAGACGGATTGGTCACCAGTCTAGTAGAGAGAGTCCTTCCACCCGCACACCTTCTGGGTTTCCCTGCTAGCCTTCCAGGGCCTGTCCCAGTCTCCCCTACTCCAACGGCCATCATGGACTGTGTCTCGGTATTGCGCCACCATTGGATTGAGCAGGCTGTGGGGTGAACAGGGTTTGGGGTGACGTTGAAGTGGTTAAAGCAGTTACAGCACACCTTCAGATAACTTCCTGCATGATTCCTGCTCTTCGATGGTGTGTTTCATCTTTCGTGGCCTTGTTGGATTCTGATGGATGATAGGTTTCACTATCACTTCGACCACCATTTTATTTGGCAAGATGATGCTATACATGAATGCCTTGTCACTCGTGCTCACTGGCGTGATCACCCCTGCGTCTGGCATACTCGGCTCTCTCATCTTTCCTGTACTCCAGCGCCCTTGGTGATGGTCAAATTAAGTGCTCGTGCTTTTTGTAGTGCTTGTGCTATGTATCCTGGCATATGGCTGTCTGGGATTTTTGCCGTTTGTGAGACATAGGAGGGTTGACGACCACCGGGAAGATGTTCAGGTTCGCAGTGTACTTTGGTGCATTGTGTATTGATATGCAAGTGTGGCGCTGACAGTACAGCTAGGTTTTCATATGGTACTTTCCAGATTTATGCCTAGGCCTCTTATGTGGAACTTATCCTGCCAGGTGAAGAGGTGCGGTGGTACGCCTTGTTCTCGATCACAAGACAAGACATACCTTTGCCTTTTAGTAATGCTCGTGCTGACGTTCGGACTAGTCGAGCTCATTGTGGGCCTTCGGTCCACTGCTGTTAGCACAGGTAACACTCGCTTTGCGTTCCATTTCCTTGTCTTGATAGTTTGGCTGGAAATACCCATACCTTGGACTGTCGATGTCAGGTGGGGTCGTTTGCTGTCGAACACATCGAGAGTGTTGAGTCATGATACCGGGTTTTCTCGTTGCCTTGTCATGTTAGCTTCTACCACTGTAAACGTGTTGACAAATACTGATCTCATTGATCCTCTCTACGGGTTCGTCTGTCGTACTCATGGGTATAACCAATCAGGTGGTCAGCACCAATTATGTCTTGGACTTTATATACTATTGTGGTGCTAGACCTTGCTTTTCACTCCCACTTCATCTGTCGGTCACGCTGCATCGAGTAACCACAGTCTGCTCGGTACCTCCCACCTCGTCATTCTGGGTTCAAGCAGCTTCACTCTCCTAAAGTGTCATATTCCTGGGTCCACCACGAGCACTTGATTGCCCCCATCTACGTTGGTGTATACTACCACTCTCCATCTTTGCCAATCTCAACAATCTTATCGTATACACTTTGATTTCAGGCCTAGCTTGTTATTTCTTGCTGTCATCTCATATTGCCCCAGTGTTTTATCTCCACACCATTTGCCGCCATCTGTTCCTCCCAGCATCTGTCTACCTGATTTCTCGTTCTGTACCCTCGCTGTTGGTCCTGCTTTCTACCCGCTTGTCATCCACCCAAACATCCTACAACCCCTTCCCCTTGTACTCTTCCCATTTCTCTTTCCCACTGCACACTCCTGCCTCGTTGTCCTTGGCCTCCAGCCTACTCTCTGTGACGCTTGCCTTATTAGGTTTGGAAGCTGATATCCCATCCTGTCACATTTAACGTGCCATCTCCCTTTTGACTGCCCGTTTGTCTGTTTTGTTGTCTGCTCGGTTCCTCGTAAGCTGCTTCATTTTTCCTTGATGATCTAACTTGGTCTTTGTTATCCTATCAGCGCCTTGTGCTCCATCTTGCCCTTCCACTTCCATTTAGTGCTCTGCATCATCACCTTGTCCTTTTTTCCTCCTGTCTTCTATACTGTCTTTGTGAGTATTTCAGATTCCACCATTTGCATTGATATCTTATCCATTTATGCACTTGTGACATTGTCACATTTCAGCCCTGCTTGTGAGTCATAAATTAGAATGTGTCTGTTCCTTATTTATGGTTCAATTTTTTCACCAATCTCATCTAACACTCTTCCAGTCCACCAATCCAATTTTGCTATCTATCCTATCCATTTCATCTCTCCCCCTTTCCTTTTCAATCCACTGCTGTTTAGCCTATCACACAACCAATATTTGCCTGTTCTTGATTTTCTGTCTTACCCTCTTGTCTCACCACCACCAGTCAACAATATTTCTGTGCACTTACCCCTTTACCATCTGCAATTATTCTTACTCTAGCTTGTTCTCACCCTACAATAGCTTTAACCCTGTCTCTATTCATCTTTTCACCAAACACTCCACCCTATATCTTTGCTGTGTTGCCATACAGTGCTTCTTTAAGCCCTTCATCCCCTTTCCACACAACTCTTGTCCCTTTAGCCCTTTTCTTGACTTAGTTCATCACCCCAATTTGCTCTGTTCTGTGTCTTTACCCAATCTTTTACTGCCCAATTTTCTTTATAATCAAGCTGCCTTCCAATTTCCCCTTCAATGTACTGGCTCAAAAAACCTGAAGACATCAGCTTTCAACTCACAGGTGAGCTGTCTATAGGTGGTATGCACAGGTACTCATCTCACTCATGCAGTTGATCAACTCACCCTCCCATCACCCCTTCCCAAAGAAGACATTCAAGTCTCTGTTTGTGTAGAAAATCTGTCTAAAATCACATGCTCTGGGAGCCTATCAGAGGATGGCTTGACTATGACATGGGAGCATCCCTTTCTTTTGTAGGTGACATTTGCATATATAACTGAGCTCATTCATTGTTTTTTTCACAGCTTTGGATCCCCAGACACATCTGTTCAGATTTCTATCTGGATTCTCCCAGAGGAGCTTACTCCTCAGTGGAAAAAACAACCTTTGGGAGGCCTGATGACTACAAATATAGCTAGCCTGTTAGAATCTGGCAAGAATACCTAGCAATGTATGTTTCAATTTTCACCCTAAAAATAGCTTCCAATAGAACTCTAGGCAATGTACCTGGACTCTCTAGTGGAACTATCTCCATCATATGCAAGGCAAGTGAGGTGTTGGTGAGTTCTATACTATATTTCACCCTATATATAATTAAATTTAAATAACATATACCTTAGATTGTTCCCAATGAACACAGCTGTCTGTCAGCTCTTCAGAAATATACAACAAAGCTATACAGTTTTGGAAGGCAGTCCAAGAATGTGGCTTACATGTCTACAAAAATTGAAATGGAGCTGTCAATGTTGGATCTATGTCCTCTGGGAAGTGCAAACCACACTAAGATCCTGAATGATCTTGGAGCTTCCTTCTTATGGTGTTATAGCCAGGATGGTAATATTGTTGACATCAATAGAGCCATTGGGGTCTATCAAAAAAGACTTGATCTTTGTCCCAAGGGACATCCAGAACATAAAAATGCTTTTGGATATCATATGATAGCCTTAGTGTGGTATTCTGACATCCAGCCAAATAAAAAGGACTTGGACAGTATTATAGAAATGGAACAGAGATGGCTTGACTTATGTCCATTGGAACATCCAGACCATGAAAAAGCTCTTGGAGTACTTGCCCTCTCATTGTGGAACCACTATAATATTTGCAAGAATATTGCAGACCTGGATATGGCTATTGAAATAGGAGAAAAAAGGCTTGAAATATGTACACCAGGCCATGGAAGTCATGATTTGGCCTTGAATAACCTTGCATTAGCCATCAATAACTGATATAGAAAACAAGGTCACTTAGCTGATCTTAATAGAGCTATTGATCTTCAGGAGAAATGTCTTAAGCTTCAACCACCAGATCACAAGGATCATGGGTGAAGTCTTCAGAATCTTGCCTTCTCACTTGAAGATCACTACAAAAAAATCAAAAATTACTCTGATCTAAACAAGGCCCACAAGTTGTTTAAAGATGCTTCGTCAACCTATTCTGTCTACCACAGATATTTTGCATTGAATGCTGCTCAAGTAGCCAGAATCACTCTACTTTTGTGCAATACCTCTCAAGAATTCAATTCTTCTAACCAATCACTCCCTTCATTAGATGAAGCATTTGAGGCCTATAAGCTGCTGAAGAAATGTGGACCAGCAGCTTCAGCATATCTGTGGGATGCTACCCAGGGTTGGGTTAGAGATGCTGAAAAGTATAATCATCCCTCAGTCCTAGAAGCCTATGAGATATCCCTCAATACATTGGATCACTTCATCTCTCTCAACTCTTCTCTTGATTCAAGACATGGCACAATGCAAGCAAGAATCAAAGGCATAGCCACAAATGCATTTTCATGTGCCACAAGGCATGGAAACCTCTTGGTGGCTGTTGAGCTGCTGGAGAAAGGAAGGGGGATCCTTTGGAATCAGCTTGCTCATTTTGACATATCTCTGGCCAATTTGGAGTCTGAGAGCAAAGAACTCAAAATGAGATTCATACGTTTGAGTGAGGACCTCAAGAGGCATGCACAACATAGTGCAGGGAAAGGAGTGGGTCCATACTGGCAGGTACTAGAGGAATGGCAACGTGTAGTGGACAAGATCCGCACTCTTGATGGGTTCTCACGGTTCCTGTTACCTCCGTGTTTCAACAATCTTCAGCGAGCTGCAGAGGATGGACCAGTCATCATCGTGAATGCAAGCGAATACAGCTGTGATGGACTCATTGTTCTCCACACTCGCGCACCTATCCGCGTATCCCTTGGTTGCTCGCTGAACAATGTCGACCAACTATGCGTAGGCCCCTGCATGGGTATACCCCAGGGTACCAGAGGTCCAACCCATACCCATACCCACACAATTACCCACACCCATGTGATGGGTGTGGGTTTTCCCACGGGTTGATCATGGGTATCCGTGGGTTAGGCTACCCACGGGTGTACCCACACTTTGCGGCAAACATTGTTGAGAAATGACCACAAAAGAGGGCAAGGGCGAATGGGACAGGTATGCCCACCATTGCTACTACTGTACTGATGATACCAGTGCAATGACACACCATACTAGCATGCCACCACCAATACGACGGCGGCGATGCGGCATGCGATGGCATGCCCACCACCACCACCATGTGTGAGGGGGCATGCTCACGACAACGGCCGCAACGGCCGCATATCCTGCCTCCACGAGGGTGAGGAACGGCGCCCAGCTCTCCCACCGCACCTAAAGGACGACAATGAGGGGGAGCACTTCCACCAGCTGCCACTGCCACCATGACGACAACAAAGGCAGGGGGCGTGCAATCACGAGGGCAAGGAGGTACAGGTATGCCACCCACCACTACCGCGTGATAATAGCGGCGCAATGACACACCATAGCGCACCACCACCAAGACGACGACAGCGACGGCAGGGGCATGTAACGGTATACCCGCTACGGTGACGACGACGATGCAAGGGCGATGGTGGGATGGGGAACGCGACGGCGTGCGCACCACCACCACCAGACGTGAGGTACAATGGCGGCATGTCCCACCACCACGAAGGCGAGGAATGGCGCCCAACCACCATACCACCACCACACCAACGACGGGGGCGACGGAGCGAAACGGCGTACCACCGCCATCACTACGACGACAACGAGGGCGGGGGTACGCAATGGCACACCACCACCACAGCGCCGACGACGAGGGCAATGGAGCGAAACAGCGCACCTTGCGCCACCACCGCCATCACCACGACGACAAGGGACGCGACGGCGTACCCACCACCTCAGCGCCAACTACGAGGGTGTAGGGGCAAAACAGCACGCCCACACCTTGACGGTGACACGGAGGGCAAGGACTGCATAACAGCCCACCACCACACCACCGTGACGAAGGCGGCAGCGGCAGGGTCGGTAGCACAACCGCATGCCCCCAGTCAAGGCTCGGGAGGGGGTGCAACCGTGCGCTGGCGCCGCCGCCACCGTAATGAAAACGGAAGCGGCAAGGTTGACAAGGCAGCGCAGTTGCACGTCCACCACCAGGACAGCAAGGGGGGTTAATGGCGCGCTACTGTGGTCACACTACGGTGACGGCTGCCCGCAAACTGTGTACAAAAGAAGTCAGCCCCTATGCTAGAACATTAACCCATGCAGTGGGTATGGGTATGGGTATGGGTATACAAGTGGTGACCCATACCCATACCCATGGATACCCATACCCATGACCCACATG
>JBBPUG010001244.1:0-11042 GCA_038094535.1 Tubosaeta aff. alveolata
CTATTCCACTGGCCTTGAATCCATGGAAGTCATGAAAGACAAAGTCTGGATTGCTTTTGAAGGCCATCTCATATGTAATGTCATGCAATCCACACTTGGGGCACACCAACTGAGCACGAGAATTCAAGACGACAACTGGCACTCACCTCAACAGTTTCCTGGATCTGCACATGATCAACCTGATCACATACCGTTAGTGCTCTAAGGGATCGCTAGACAAAACAAAACCCTACCTTTTCCCCCTGATTGTCATAGATCTCTGGGTCTTTGGTGGAATTGCAAATTCTCTTGAGGATGGTTGTTTTGCCGGTGTTGGCCCGGCTGATAACTAGAATCCTGAACCATCCGAACTTCTCTCTGAGGTTGGACTCCATAGTATGGGTGAAAGTTAGGGACAAGACTGGGAGGTGAGCGCTCTGTTGTCCAGAAGCAAGCACTGCTCTAACACAACATGCCCCAACAACCAAAATCGCCGGGTATCAAGTTGTCGGACATGCTAGGACCTTCTTACACCACTGTACACCCAACCACAAATCATTCTCCCTGTTCGATATCTAACCAGTTGGCAAAGATAGATTGGTACAACGTACAAGGATTGCACTGGCAGATTTGCCCCACATGTCTCGGTGCTTCAGCTATGACAAAGATACCCATCCCCACCTTCATTGACGGACAATTCTGAATCTACTATGGCTACACCGAGAAGAGATGAGATTGACGAGAGACAGTTGAGGGAGAAAATGTTACCAGGAGTTAGCAGCTGTCGGTATGTTTGGCATTGAATACCTAGTGAACACAATCACCTTTGCCATCTCTACCCATGGCAATAGACCATCCATGGTACCCGGACCCCTGACACAGGTATATCAGACCTGGTGAATCGACACACATGTATAAGTATGTACTCAGCTGTGTGTGATGGCCTCGTCAGGCCCACATCATGTTTTCCTCTAGAATCTGCATGTCCAGGCCATATATACAAGGTCCGATTGACAACACAAGTTCTGCTCCTACATTGCCACCAAGAGCAATACTAGGGCTTGAAGCACCCCATCCGTAAGAGGGTCCTACCCCCATACTCTGAGGCAACATTATGGCAGTTTCTAGCTGTGGTGAAGCACTTCATCCTATGCAAGCATCGAGCACATCGCAACGTGCGTCATCCTTGTCCAACACTATTTCTAGACTGAGTTCCACATGTACTCCGTCTGGGGACACCCTCGACTTTAAGAAGGCCACAGTGCATCAATAGATCCAAGTTCATTAGCTGCTCAAGCACTCGAGGTCGAGAGCACAAACTAATCCGATGCTCGGGGCCAATGAACAACACACCACTCACAAGTGTGGGAAGGTCCGCGTGTCTCTTGACACATCGGTCTTGAACAGGTTTGTGTTAAAAGACCAGAAAACCTGTGGGGTGTTCCATGAAGTGCTGTTCAAGGGAACCGAGCACTCTCAGAGATCTTTATACTATGCTTAATGCCGAAAACTGATCACATACCATACATGGCTGTGCCTTGGATGCTTCACCAAGAGGTCGTGTCTCACCTACAATCAAGCTCATAATCAGACTTGATGTTTCTGTCGGAGAAGAGCGTATGTCGAACATGCAATGTGACACACCAAAGAAACTACGTAACGTCTATATAGAATCCTGAAAGGTATTAAGCAGCCTACTGCTTGAGGTTAAGTGGGTGGCACACCCCACCAACAAATCACACACCCCATTTGCCATGCCCATGAACTAATATCATGCCATCACATTCCCTTCATCAAAATCTGCATGCCTGACAAAGCACTCACCGTGCATGAGACGTAGCAACCAGTGCACGTCACCCGCTCACAACTGGGGAATGGGCGGCAGCCATCGAGGGCGAACCACAGGCATCATCTCTCCGGACCTGCAAGACATGTGAGCCAAATACATGCAGGAGACGGCAAGACAGACTCGCTCAGCACCCTGGTGTATGCAGATTGGCGATGGTGAAGAGCAGCGCGTCGAACCAGGCCTCTTCCTGTTCACTTGTGGGTGTCAGCAGCTTGTGGAGGAGGCCATACCTGGAGCCCGCAGCAGAGCGTTTGAGGGCCAGCCCACGATGATGAACACCTCGGTGTAGAGATGCGCTACTGGTACATGCTCCCCCTCAGCATACACATGAGTATTGTGACCTCGCCAAGAACAGCACTAGTCAGAGGGATTGAGAGGTACAAACCCGCTAACTAGTGTAGCGGGAATTGAAAGCATCTGTCTTTCCATGCATTGGTGAGCGTGTTGGAGAGCCAGCCAATAATGATCCCTACCAAGACTTCACCCACATGGAGAGGTGTAATAGCGGGTCACTTCGTTCGGTTGCTTGCGGCATATCCCAGGCCAGCCCACAAGCCTGGCAAATCACGTTCAATACTGCCACTGCCAGGGATTCCAACACGTCAACTTACACACACTAAGCCATCTCACACCATGTTTTCCAAGTCTAAACAGGAGAATGTTGACTTTTTCCAGGTGGGGATGTCTTGACACTTATAACATCATACCGGTACTTTCATTGAAAAAAATTCAGACGACATCTTGGCAGGTGATATCCCAGAGGAGAATTAGAAAAAATAGTAGGTGTCCTTCAGAACCTTTGTTGTCTCAAGTACCAGAGGGTGACTGTACTCAGAGTGTAGTAAAACTTGGTTCACAATACACCCCTCCATTAACCCATGGCAGGGAGCACAACGAGAGACCGTTGCGTTCGTCTTTGGGCCCATTTTTGCCATCAACGGCCACGTTTCTACATAACTGTCGGCGTTGCCCCCAGCCCAAGTGTCGATCTCGTTCACCTGATGCTATGACATGACCCCCTTATGCTCGCGCATCAGGCCTCAGGCTCTGCACTGGAGATGCAACCGACTGAGTTGGGGCACAAGCAGAGGGAACACCTACGGTAATTAGCAGATCTGAAACTCTTGTGTAATTCTCGTCGGAATGCAATCATTGACCTCATGGTTTAGTGAGCAACTGTCAGAACTCTATTTTCTCTCTTCACTTCTTCACTTTATCACATAATCCAGACCATTCTAGACACTGACGTCATTATGATATCATACCTCATGTAGTTCCAGACCATGACATCATGCCTCATGTATAACACGTGTACAGTAGTATATAAGTAGTCAGTCAATACCCTGTATCTCTTTCCTCAGTTTCGGAATTATCATTCACTTGCTCTTCACAGCCTGCATTCATTTTGAGTGCGCATAGGTGTGATTTGTGAGGTTCTTGACAGCAACCATGTTGGCCAACAGTGCTGACACTCAGTGAATTTGTATGCGGCTGCTACAGATCTCAGACAACAAAGAAGCGTTCCAGTACACAAGTCTAATTGTTTGTGCAGTCTCACCAGTCGCCGCATCTGTATGCCAACTCGCAGTGGTATGCATCTTGGGTAGAAGCTTTTGTGACATGGGTTGCCTTGAAAGATTGGCCAGCATAACGGAGCAATGCATATAGATCACCCCGTGGTCGCACCTCAGTGTTTCAAACCAGCTTGATACATTGAACGTTACAATAGATATGTCTTTATATCGTCCATGTCTAAACTGTGGCGCGAGCAAGTACCGGCCAAAACATCCCAGGAAATAGTTAATGTAGGTCTACGAGTCCATAATAATAAGATCAACAGCACGACGCAAATACAATACCTCGAACAGCTGGGGACCGAGAAAGTGAAACAGATAAGTTAGACACGCTCATACATACACATGTACGCTTTGCTCTTGAGCACCTCTTCCAACGACGACAGCCGCACGATAGTGTCGCTAATAAACGCCCAGTCTCGCGAGGGCGTCTCGCTCGACGACCGGTGTTTCTCGCTCTCGGGGCGCACCGTCTCGAGATCAGTCGGCGTCGGCGGTAGAGCGGTATAGGCAACGTAGTGTCCACCCAACTAGAGGATACGGTGAGCCATATCCACCAATGTGCGCACGGCACATACCATGTTGCCAATGTGCACCACCACCGCATACAGTCTATACATGCACGGGGCCGGCCTCCTCGCACGCCCCCTCGTCACCGCCACCTTGGAATCAAAGTAGTCCTCTCGTCTCGGCGCCAGATACGGGGCCAAGTCAAGAAACTCGGGAAACGAGATGTAGTCGTCCATCTTCTTGAACCCTGTGGAGAATGAGACGACCGGCGTCTTGGACAACTGCTGAAAGCGCTTCAGATGAATGACGAGAATCGGTGGTGGCGTCGCGATGAGATAGCGCTTGTAGGCAGGCCGCAACAGATATTGGTGCGATCGCGGCACCCCGGATGGATGTGGTTTGTCCTTGACGCGCTCGCCGTCTGGTGTCGAGGGCGGCTGCGAGTCCGGCGAGGCATCGGGAGAACCGTTGGATGATCCCACCGACGATATGTCAGAGTAGACCCAGAGCAACGTTTCGCTTTCGCCTTCTGAAATCTCACTCTCGGTGTTGTTGTCCCCGTTTTTGTGCCCGTGGTATTTGTGTTGATCTAACGGAGCACTAAGTGATCCTCTTGAATGTTCGCTGGTGGAAACGGACGTTTGCGTAAAGGCTGTATTCGTTCTAGCTGGGGGAGGCTTGGCTGTCTGAGGAGATATGGGAGATTCAGGGCCAGCTGTTGATATGAAAGGGACGGCCAACGTTTGCGAGGTCGGGGGTTCGTCTCTGATAGGCAATACAAGTTCAATGGGATAACAGTCGTTCAGCTGAAGTGAGGGTGGAATGTGTTTATATGTAGACGAGGCACTCGTAGAAGGATGAATTAGTGTTGATTGGGTATCGTGGGATGCTTGGGTATCTTGGAGGGACGAAGCAGAGTGTGATGGTGATCCCGTGTACGAAGAAGAGGTAACAGGGGTGGTGAGATGAAGGAGAATTGTGCTTGGAATCGAATGATTGCCGTTAGGCTTCGCGTCAACAGCGTCATCGTCCTCGCTGTCACTACACGAGTCTGGTTCCTGCGCCGATCCCCTTGCTCTAGGTTTATAGTCTCCGTTTGCAATCTTCCAACAGCGGTGACAACGGACGGTATTGTCTCCGTCAAGGACTTCTACGGAAGTGAACAATCGAAGGCACTCTTCAACTTTATTGATTTGATTTACTTTCAAAAACGGATTGGGTGAGTTGAAAGAGGACGATGACGACGACTCTTTTGACTGTTTAAAGATAGAAAAAGGTTTCGGGATATTAGAAGGGTTGATATCAGCAAGGATATCCCGTAGATACGCCCCCTCTTCTTGGCTCAGTTTGGGGGGCCGTGGAGGTTTTGATGCTTTCGGCCGCACGCTTGGGCTCGCAGGTCGTGAGATCAAGGGAAAACGCGGCACGGAGGAACTTGATGGGGAATTACCAGAACGCGGGATAACCGATCGCTTTACGTTCGTGAGATGTGCTTGGAGTTTCTCGTTGACAAGCCCAAGCGACGTCAAATCTTTTTCGGGATGGGGTTGAGTGGAAGCAGCTTCGCTGGCCAGGTCCGCTGTTACAGGGGCCGAGGAGACATGATGCGAATGACTGCCCTCGTCCAAAGGTTTTAAGGGTGTCGCAGAAGGTGTGAGTTTCTTGTCCTTTCGTTTAGTGAGACCGACCGACACAGTGATTCGTCGACTGAGCTTCGCCCAACTCTCATCCTTGTCTCTCTTCTCCCTTCCGTTGGGTTTCTCTGGCACAGCAAAGGTGATATGATCGCCGGATGATTCCTCGGGTGGCACAGGCACGGAGTGATCTGAGGCAGTAACCGGTTGAGGGGTATCCGTGGGTGTTTCCAGAAATGGTGAATCCAGTGTCAGGGGCGGTGATGGTGGGACTTGTAAGGGGGCAGCGTCGGGTACGTCAACGGTGGCTTGTTCGACATCTTGGATGGGCTTAACGACAATCTCCACGTCTGCAAGATCTATACTTCGTCTCCTCTGAGCATCGCTGTGTTCTGGGCTCTCCAGATTGGAATCACGGATGGGGGTAGCGGGGACGGACGACGAGCGCTGTTGAGGTACACCCACATTCAGAGCAGTACCAATCTTTTTTGCGATTTGTTTGAGTTTGTCACGCCTTCGTTCCCGGGCATAGTCCTCGGGTTTCATGCTCAAACTGAGATCGGTGAAATCCTCATAAGTGTGAGAGACGTGTTTGCATGCTTGGCAGACAAGGATGCTCGCAAGCTTTCCAGCAAAGAGCATGTCGACAAACGAAAGCAACTGGTCATCTGCGCGCACGGAGGGTTGTGGTGTGGAAGGGTTGTGAGACCGAGATTTCTGGGATTGTTTGGTGGCCTTCCTTTGGGGTGGTGACCGTTGCTTGATGACCTGCGAGTGGCTGTAAGAAGAGAGAGGTAAATTCCGGAGGCGGAAGCTCACGTCCATCTCCTCCATGCGGATGCCGTCGAGGAGTTGGCATAGAAACTCATGTGCATCTTGCTGGCAGAAATCGAGGTACTGGTCATACTTCTTTCCAAGGGCGCCGAGGATATCTCTGGATAAGGCCGTATAGCTAGCGGAGAAGCTGTGAAAGGACAACGCACTTTGGGCTCATATTTTCCCGTTTTCGGTTGTTCTGGATGTCCCACGCTGTTTGTAGTACAGCGACGAGATGATCACCGGTCGGAAGAGCGTCTGAGAATGGCTGATCGTGCTCGCGAGAGAGGCCATGGCCGTTTGTGAGGACTGGGGAGCGCCGAGACGCGATATCGGGGCGCTGAACGGCGGCTGGAAGAGGCTGAAAGTCGACGAGAAGTTGCAAATAATGAGTGGCAATCAACTGGAAGACTGAGTCGAGAAGAGCCATAGACGAGGCGAGAGGACGTACGCCTTGCAAGACCGAGTTCATGAAGCACGTATTTCCATGGTTCAGCAGACCTGGCGGTAGAAGGGCAAGTCTTTCCTTCTCTTCGAGCGCTTTTCGAGCTCTGTATTGTTCTTGGGGCGAAAGCGTTTTCGATTTCCCCATGTCGTCCGTCCGAGATGTATGATCATCCCATCACCGCAGTGCCCATGTTTAGCACCCCCATAAAGGGGGGTCACTTTAACTTTACCGTATCGTCTACCTTCGCCTATTGACATATTCGAATACGAGATTTCAGATTGCAGAAGCAATGATCTTACTCGCGGTGGGAGCGCTGCTCGGTCTGATGTTCGAACCAACACCACTCTGGTGTTTTCTCTTCGCAGATTAAACCGAGCGACCAAGCTTTCAAACCTGCCAGGGAACGTTATATCCTGCCCTAATCTCACTCTTCCTATTGGGCTGAGAAGTGCGGATCGTTCATAGCGACCTTAGACATGTTCACGATGTTCACGAAGAAATTTCGGCCTCAAAGTTTGCCTCCAAGACGGACTTCACAGTCACGTCGTTGACGCAGCATGGTACATCATATGACAATGTCAAATAGCTGTCTGAAATCTCATGAATGCGCACGTTGACATGCCTACAGGCCTTCTTTTGGAACTTTTTCCGATGGCCATTCTTCTCGTATCGCCTGTCATCCCACCCCGACTGTGCACAGCAGATCATACACCAGTGGAAGTACTATAAATTCAAATCAAAAGATCACAGTCTACTATTGCAATACTATATTCTACCGGCTTACTTTACATATGAGGGAATAAGATAAGTAGAATCTAATGGTGTCAGTGTTGAAAACGACTTGGAACTAACTGCTTCCTGATAATAATAAAAGGTTAGGACAATGTAGTTGGCACGGAAATAAATTCTGCATACCTTGTTTGAAGGGACAGTTGGAAAACTCGTTTTCTAAACCCGAGTATTGTTCCAGCCACTTTTCTAGTATGGCAATGAACTCGGCATGGGAGACTTCGGTACGCGAGTCTTTAGTGTCACGTTTCGTGCTAACCCGAAAAATCTTGAAGGAGGACAGGATCAAGTAGCGAATCGGATCGTGCAACTCGCTTGGCCATTGGTCTTCCAGACAACGAACAAATTCTTCGCTTTGGATGATTTCCTCTATGCCATTTCTCGTCACGATGGCAAGGTGCTTTCGACTACCAATGTGCCGCGGGTTGCCATCCGCCCAGTCTGCGTATTCTTGTGGCCAATTTCTTATATGGGGTAATCGTCCCGTCCCGAGAGCCAGAGCGAACCCATTTGTGTCTGCTTCATGCAGCTCTGTGTCTGAGAGTGGCCCTGCATAGGAAAAGAAGAACAATAAAAGCACGTAGAGAAAGGACTCCACATCATCAAATTGTGTGTGCTTGCCGTTTAAAAGTACGTTGTAAGACATGTATGGAAACGTTCCCTGTTACATTAGTGAGAGTTCGAAACGATCGAAGAACAATGAAGTGCGCACAGTTCTCAAACCTTTTACGATTTTCCTATTATCAATTTCAGGAAGCGGTTTGTTCCTGGTCTTCGACGGGGGTACTGGCGATAAAGGCTCATCCTGTGTCACTAGCGTACGTTCTTCTGCCTCCTGCAAAATAGCCATGTCGAGATCGATCAGATACCCCCGCTCTTCCTCGGGTCGGCGCCCCAGAACAATGTTATTCTCGCTGATGTCCCGGTGCAATATACCAATGCTCGTGAGATATTCATGACCTGTCATATCACTCCGTCGGTACAACTCAGATGATGAGGATGGAAAAGGGACAATACCTAATAGCGCGCCACGTAGTCCTCGTACGAAGTCGTGCACGCCCCAAAAATATTTCACCGGACGTTTCAGTTCCGACTCGGAAAGAGTCAGCACACGGTTTTCAAGGGATAAATCCCCGATCTGTGCTTCAAGAAATCCCCGAATCGCACGTAGCGTCGTGCATCTCATTCCATTTCTAATTGCTTCGATCGTCCTGATCACGTGTCAATTTTGACGTTCGTTGAACCAAATGAGACAATTTACCTAGTCGGAGCAATCACGTTGGGATGGGGATCACTGTTCCTTAGTTTTGCTATGACCGCATCTTGATCGGCTACACGCTCAAGGTCTCGCCACGCCATCTTCAACGCTACCAGCCTTTTTCCAACTAGAACGCAGAATACAGTTGTCCCTCGTCCGCGAATGGAGCAGGCAGTGAATAAGATCCCGATACATGTATAGCCGTGCACGCGTACTGGGTAGAAGACGTAACGGAGTGCTTCCACCACACCCTCGTCAGTGTTGCGTTTCTTAGGATCCGTTTCGTCTTCACTGTCCTCAACTTCGGAGTGAAGCCTCTTCGACAACGTGCAGGATCGAACCGGCAATCTTCGAGGAGCAACCGAAATCGTGTGCGGACGCTTAGAGGCCACATTCGCAGCTCCAGCCAATGCTGTCATGCGAAGTTCACCTGGAGCCGAGAATGGTTGGCCTTGCCTTGTCTGCCGAGAAGAGACAGAACGATAGCTAACATTTCTGAGAACACATGCTTGTTCCTTCCCTTCGAGCTCCACTTCCGGGTTGTGACCGAGATCTTCGTGATCTGCTAATGCGAGACCGAGCAGGATCCGTATGAATTCGATGCAACCTCGTCCATCCGAAAGCGTCAATTCCACACGCTCCATTCCGCTGCCCTCCCCGCGCATGAAAGCAGCCCTCTCCCTCGTGACCGACAATGCGAGCACATAGTGCACCCACGGTTGCGCACGTTTTAGTCCGCGTGCGTACCGTTGCATCTGGTTGACGGCAGCCGAAATCTCCTTATCCTTCGACTCGCCAACCATGCGCGCGGCTGTGAAGTTGACGTACTTTTGGTCGACCAACTTCAAGGTATCCCCCTCCTTCTTGAATGCCTCGATCGGTAACAAGAGGAAGTCGGGCCTCATGTCCTCTCCGTCCGGTTCGTACGACAGCGGCACGGCATGAGTCTTGTCCTTTGGCGCCGCAAGACGATGCCGCAATTCTCGATGTTCTGCAGCCAGCTTTAAATGTGCGAACTCGAAAGCACGATCGGTGATGTTGTTCATGAAGTCAACGAGTTCGTCTTCTTTCAGAGGTTGTTCCACGGGGAACGTCGTCCATATGAATTTGTACGACGCCGTCTTCTCTTCTCCGTTTTTCTTCGCGCCACCCTGTTTCTTCTTTCCCTTAGTATCTGTAGACCTCCCAGAATTCTCGTTGTCCCTCTCCGTATCCCGAACGTGACAGTCGTGCCCGTCTGCGTCCTCGAATGCCTGTTCGATGGCACGCTGAACATCGTCCGAGCTCGGAAGTAGTAGCTGCTTTTGACTGCGATTGCGAGCGTCGGTGACTTCCCAAACCTGAATAACCTTCTTATCGACCAAGTTGCGTAGAATATCTTTTGCCAGTTCGGTCGACACGATGTGACCAAATACATGGTCTGCGAGGTCATCCATCACATGTCGCCCATTCGCCAGCTCGTGCGAGAGAGCACCGTCTATTTCCGAACGGGTATGCGTCTGGCCTGGATGTCTGTTCGCGGCCGACTTCTTACAAGGAGAGGGATTTTTTACGGTGCGAACGGGCGTTACTATGGTCCTATCCTTGATGGGTCGATGATGGGTCATGTTTCGCTGAGATGGCATAACAATCTTAGATAGATAAAGTACAAAGAGGGATGATGCGTACGACGATGTTAATGAATCTATGGAGCCTTCTCTCGTTTGGATGCGGGCTGGTTGGATCATTAGCAGGCGTCAGGGTTGCAGTCGCCATCGCGTAATTCGCAGCGTGAAGTGGGAGAACGCGGATTGCAGAGTGAGAACGATAATATGTGGTATAATAACTGTGACTTACCGCCGATACTTGCCCTCTTATACTGAAACGACGCGACTTGTGGATGGACTGGTCGGACAGCAAGTTGTTGTCGATGTCGGGTGATGCCATAAGATGGACGCGTCCCAGCGTGGCTGTGCCACTCGATTGTTCTGACTCCGAAACGCATCTTGCTCAAATCTTGTTGCCTGTTGGCTCGTTCGCTTTGGACTGACATCGCCAATACCACCCACTTCATGACAAAATGTGGTTCTGAACAGTGAAACGCGCCCGGCCGCCAAACAATACAGTGACAAGACTGCGTGGTCTCAAGGTTGGCAGTTACTTTTGGATGTCACGTCATGTATGGTGTGCCAACGCTGCTCGTGAG